>JAJPUD010004421.1:16859-52142 GCA_023553655.1 Myrmecobius fasciatus | reverse complement strand
AAAAAAAAAAAAAAAAAAAAAAAAAGGACAGAACTTGAATCCAAGTCTTCCAAACTCTGAAATTTCAAAACAGGACACCCAGTTACCTGACTCCAAATCTAGTACTTTCCCCCCACTATATCACAGATTCTAGATATGGGGGATAGATAACCTGACCAAAGGACAGCAATGGGAGTAAAAATATTAAATTTGCGGGGCAGCTAACAGACTAGTTTGTCTGGAAAGTAGACATGGCCAATGTAGTGATTTATTTTCCAGGAGTATACATTTGTTAGGAAGGAGGGTTTTGACTCCTAGAGGACTGTAAGGTGATAGATTAGAGGGTATAGGGGCAGTAGATGACAAAGTAGTTAAGGCACTTGTCTTGAAGATTCACCTTCCTAAATTCAAATCTGGTAATTATTATTAGCTATTAGCTCTGTGACTCCGACAAGCCTCTTAATCATGATTGTCTCAGTTTCCTTATATGTAAAATGAGCTGGAGAAGGAAATGGCAAACCACTCCAGTATCTTTTCCAAGAAAATCCCAAATAGGGTTTTGAAGAGTCAGACACAACTGAAAAACAATTCAAGAACAACACTATAAGTATTAACCAAAAAAAATTGATAAAAGATTTTTTAAAGTTCAGAAAACAGAAAAGTACTGAAGGAAATAAAAACAAATAGAACTGTTTTGCTATTAGTTTATTAAATTATATATGCATTTGAATACAATCTGTACATATCAAAAGTTCATAGTTTTTTCTTTTAGAAAAGTTTCGAATTCTTTTTTGTATGATGAAATGTTTGCATTTGTTGATGACTAAATTTACAATGAAAAAGAAAACTTATTTTAAAAAGAAAGTAGAGTTTGTGAAAGGGGGTAGTATGAAATTAGACTTGGAAAGCAAGAAACAAACTATGGAGGGCTTTAAATGGTAAACAAAAGAGTTTGTCTCTTATACTATAGGTAATGGAGAACCATGGACAATTTTTGAATAGACGAATGGCCTAGTCAGATACATGTTGCAAGAAGATCATTTTGGCAGCTATGTGCAACTAAGAGAAGAGACTGGAAGCAAGGGTAATGATTAAAAAGCTGTTAGTCAAGACAAGAAGTGAAGAGAACTGGAATTAGGTCAGTCAGTGACTGTATGAGCACAGGAAGAGAGACAATGAGAAATGTAGAAACAGAAGGAACAAAACTTGCTTGTATTCAGCATAAGGGTAGAATAAGAGTTAAAGATAATTCCTCTATTTTGAATCTGAATGGCTGGAAGAATGGTAGTGCCCTTAATAGAAATAGGGAAGTTGATAGTGATGGGGAGAGAGGGTTGAATCTCCAAAATATACTGAGCTTTCAGGTTGGTGTTTGAAGGTGTCTCAAAAGAATTTGTAGGCTTAGACCATTTCCAAAGAAGCAAAGATCTTATTATGTTGCTGGCAGCAGGCTCAATTCCAAAAGGGAGTTAGTGATTAACAAGGGGGAAGACATGGGGCAAAGCTCGTAATGAATTCACCATCAACAAGGGGAAAGATGGGAATAATGACTTGATATTATAAAGAGGGCTAAATTCCCAAAGAACTGGCAATTAGCAAGGGGGAAAGTAAGATCTTATAGAGTAAAAGAATAACTGGGGGTTTGACATTTATATCTATGCTAACTGTGGGGTCAAGATAATCCTATCAATGCAAGGAATTTAACTGAGATCCATTGCAACAAAGGTCCACTTAAGGACAAGATAAACCTGAAAATGCCACTCCCTGAACCAATCATTCTGGAGAGCAATTTGGAATTATGTCCAAAGGGCTTCAAACTGTGTGTACCTTTGAATCAGCAGTATCTGTACTGGGCCTGTATCCCAAAGGGATCATAAAGAAGAGAAAAAGACTCACATATGCAAACATATTTGCAGCAGCCCTTTTTGTAGTGGCAAGAAACTAGAAACTGAGTGTATGACCATCAGTTGAAGAATGGCTGAATAAATTAATGGTATATGGATGCTATAGAATATTATTGTTCTATAAGAAACGACCAGCAGGATAATTTCAGAGAGGCCTGGAGAGACTTGCATGAACTGATGCTAAGTGAATCGAGCAGAACCAAGAGATCATTGCACATGGCAACAGCAAAATTATGTGATGATCAATTCTGATGGACATGGCTCTTTTCAACAAGGAGGTGAGTTAAGCCAATCCCAATAGATTTGTAATGGAGAGAGCCATCTGCATCCAGAAAGAGAACTATGGGAACTGAATGTGGATCACAATATAGTATTTTTCATCTTGTTTGTTGCTCTTTGTTTGCTTTTTTTTTTCTTTCTCATTGTTTTTCCTTTTGATCTGATTTGTCTTGTGATGAATGTGGAAACATGTATAGAAGAATTGCATGTATTTGACATATATTGGATTACTTGCTATCTAGAGGAAAGGGTGGGAGAAAAATTTGTAAAACAAGGTTTTGCAAGGGTGAATGTTGAAAACTATCTTTACATATATTTTGAAAATAAAAAGCTTTTAATTTAAAAAATAAATCAAAATAAAGAAAAAGGAAGTAATAATATCTACAGCACAGACAATAAATAACTGAGAATTAAACCAGGGCCCACTACAACAAAAATCCACTTAAATTAAACAAAAGACCTGTCCTGTCAATATCCCTCCCTAATGACCCATCTGGCTATCAAAGACCTGATCTTTTTGCTTAGATCCTAATCACTCCATCAATAGGAGGAATGAATTCCATCCTCTACATGTTTAGTTTGTGATGCTTGTGGGACATCCAGGAGGAGAGATGAAACATGTAATTGATATATAACTGGGATTCATAAGATAGATTAAAGACTCAATATAATCCATGGGGTAAATTCCTAGAGGGTGGGAACCAAGGATATAAGTAAGGAAGTTGGAATTATCAAGGAGAAAGGAATACTGTGTAAGCCAGTTTGACTAGGACATAAAATTCATAAAGAATAATTAGCAGGAATCCTGGAAAGGGAAGCCAGAGACAAATTGTGAAAGACTTTTAATGTCAAACAGAATAGTTTGTTTTTATCCTATATACAATAGGGAGAGATTGAAGGTTCTTGAGCTGGGTAATGACATCTCCAATTTAGGATAAAAAAACCCACAAATGTGCATAAAGTATGATGTTCCCTACAGAACAAAGACTAGAGGTAATTCTCCCCTACCTTCCATCTTACCCAAAATTTTACCTATTTATGAATGAAAAGAAAAGATCTAGGATGAAGGGATATGTGTTAATGATTGCTATGTTGTGGTCCACACTCAGATCCCACAGGCCTCTCTCTGGATGTATATGGCTTTCTTCATCACTGAACAATAGGAACTGGTTTGAATCACCTCATTGTTGAAGAGAGCCATGTCCATCAGAATTGATCATCATATAGTCTTGTTGTTGCTGTATATAATGATCTCCTGGTTCTGCTCATTTCCCTCAGCATCAGTTCATGTAAGTCTCTCCAGGCCGCTCTGAAATCATCCTGCTGGTTGTTTCTTATAGAACAATAATATTCCATGACATTCATATACCATAATTTATTCAGTCACTCTCCAATTGATGGGCATCCACTCAACTTCCAGTTTCTAGCCACTACAAAGAGGGCTGCCACAAACATTCTTGCACATGTGGGGCCCTTTCCTTCCTTTAAGATCTCTTTGGGATACAGTGCTGGGTCAACGGGTATGCACAGTTTGATAACTTTTTGGGCATAGTTCCAGATTGTTCTCCAGAATGGTTGGATCCCTTCACAGTTCCACCAACAATACCCAGTTTTCCCACATCCCCTCCAACATTCGTCATCTTTTCTTGTCATTTTAGCCAACTTGACAGGTGTGTGATGGAGTTGTCTTAATTTGCATTTCTCTGATCAATAGTGATTGTAATCCCATGTAATTTAAACATGTACAATTCTTCTAAACATATTTCCACATTTGTCAAGTGCAATAGTTTTTCAGCACATCTATTCTTTTAAAGTAAGTTTAGGAGGACAGAGACTCTATGTTACAGATTTTTCTGTCTCCCTTAGCATTTAGCTAGTACCCTGTACATAGCAGGGATGAAGGAAGCAAACTAGCATTTATTAAGTATCTACCATGTACCAAGTGATTTATAAATCTGATTTCACTTGATCCTTGGAAGAATATTGGGAGCTATTATTATCCCCATCTTACAGTTGAGATAGACAGAGGCAAAGGGACTTATTCATAGTCTGATTTGAAATCAAGTCATCTGTACTTCAGCCTTAGTATTTTATCCACTCTGCTACCAAGGCACTTAATAAATTGAATTGCTCACTAAATCTGGACTGAGTTATTCCATTATCAAAATAAGAAAGGAATCATGTGCAACACAATTTTGAATTTTACTGAGTAACTAAAGAAGAATTAAAATGAATTGATAAAATCCTTCAATCAAAAAGGGGTAATTTAATGCTTACTATATTTCAGACATTGGGGTAAAGACAAAAACGAAATAATCTCTATCCTCCAAGAGTTTATATTCAATTGGGGAGACAACACATATATGTATAGGCATATATACAGGACACATATCAAGCAGATATAAAGTAGCCTTCTTAAAACAAGCTTATTATTTAAAGCTTAGGAAAAAGTTAAATTTCTTCAGTCTTAATTTCATAATTTCCTCCAGGTTCATATCAAATATTATTAAATTTATCCTAAATCATACAGGTTTTTCAAGACACATTTATTGTGTAAATTGGAGTATATCTATGGAATGAAAAAAAATTAAATGAATTTAGTTATTTTAGATTCAAAGAAGTCCTTTAAGCAAGTTTGACATTGTAGGTCTTATTTCTCACTTTGGGACTCTAGCCTAACCTTATCTAATAATCTTCCTGGCTTTCACTTCTTACTATGCCTGGGGGTGGGTGGGAAAAGGAACTGGACAGTTTGGTCATTCTCAAGGCCTGCCACCATCTGGCCCCACCCGGCCTGACATTCCAAAACTCTTATACAAAGCATCTTCCATTCTTTAAAAGATGCAAGGTTTGTCAACAGGGAAAAATTCTGCAGGAAAGATATCTGATAGGGCTTAAGGAAAGAGATCTAAGGGGTAGTGGGGAAGTTCCTTCCTTCACAAAAAAAAGTCACTTTGAATAAAGCAGTCTCCCATTTCTGCCCATCCCACCCTTGCTCTTCAAATAGCCAACAATTGCCTGCCTTGTTTTGAGGATTGAGAAGGGATGAGGCCTGAGGACCATTGGCATTCATTCATAAAACATTTAAGGTCTATTGTATTCCATACACTGTTGGATCCTGAGAAATCAATCTATAAAGATAATTTGGGCATTTCCCTAGTCCTCTAGAATACAGAAGGCTGAGCATATACACTTACACAAATAATTATTACACTCAAAAGAACAAAAACAGAAAAAAGCATAATAAGAATACTTCGAAAGTCTAAGGAAGGAAGACTCTTTTTGTTTTGTTTCTTACTGGGAAGAGAACAGAGAACTATGACCCAGGGGAATTAATCAAAAACTTCAAATATTTTTAAGTTTTGTTGAGCATTGTCCTAGTCAGATGTGGATGGACAAACAGCATATGTTCAGAAGCAGCTCACAGGAACTGTTCAACTAGAAGTATATTCTTACATAGTTCTGAGGTACTGTGAAAGATTACATGAATAAGAAAATAGTTTCTGATGTTAAGAAGTTTATAATCTTTTTGAAGAGACAAAACATAATTCTATGAGACAATTAGAGAGCAAGATATATCTCAGTTCTCACCTTTCCTTTAAAAATCACTTCTTGCTCTGGCCAGCCCCTTAAGTTTACCTCCTTCTGATGCAAAGTGGAGGGCACACATTATTTTTAGTCCTCTGTTGTTATGATTAGCCATTGCATTCATCAAAATCCTGAAGCCCTTAAATGTTCTTTTCCTCTATACTACTTTTTTTAAAAATAATTCTTTCCTCTTATCCTCCAATTCCACCATTAAATTTTTGCTGATCTTTCCAGTTATCAGTCCTTTTCCTTCTCAAATTGTTTGATGTTAAAAGTACCAAAAAGACTTGCCCCAACAGTTATGCTAAAGGTAATCAGAGAAGGGATGCTTCAAGAGTTAGGCATCTGTGTACCTAACTCTAATACCTCACCTGGGTTTGAATTCTATCTCTGATGCTTGCTTAATTGTCTAATTGTGGGCAAGTCACAATTAATCTCTCTGGGCCTCAGTTTCCTCAACTGCAAAATGCAAGAATTAAGACTATATAATTTTTATGATCTTGAGATAGGTAAGAACAAGTTCCTAACAATATATGGAGTGTCTGTCTGACTATCAACTTGAATAGTTTTGTCATATTTCTTGTTTGTCATTAGCTTTTTCCCCTGCTCCTTTTCACTCTCTCTTCCATTCTCCCCCTCAAAAATAACCAAAAAACCCCCTCTTTCCTTTTAGTGTCTTCATAATTTTATACCACTTTTGGTCTTTAGTCTGTACCATATTTCTTCCTCACACTCCTCCCCAGCAAGGAAGTCAGTTGTTACCCTTCTGCTACACCTTGCCCCATACCCCTCCTAGTGGCAGGCCCTGAAGTTAAAATAAGTTTATCCAAGAAATCCTAGATTCCTTTGAACTTTGGTAATAACTTCTCCCAAAGTTAGGGAAAAGAGGCAATATTTGTAACCAGTGCACCAAAAGGATTGTTAGTCTGAGCAGCTGCTTTAACCCAATTAAGGGTCAGACCATCAATAGGCCTTTGTTTCTTTTGTCTAACTCATTTCCCTTTTCTCTTTATCTCAGTGTAACTTCTGACTTAGTCCAGATCAGAAAGCTTGCAGGTTTCTTTACAGAAGGAAGGCCTTCATCAAAGTCTATTCCAGGTACCTCCACTCTTACACAAACCCAACCTTCTCACCCCTTAGACCACTTATACTTTTTTTTCTTTCCAAAGGAATGGGGGTGGGTGTAGTTCCCCTACAGAGGTTTATTTCCCGATTTTAAATTTTGTTTATTTATGTTGTGGAGAAATGTTTCTCTTTGAAGGGCTTTGAGATTGCTACATGGAAGTAATCTGCTGGGAAAAAAAGATGGGAAAAGATCGTTCAAGAAATGCCAGTCTTGAAAATGACTGAAGAAGATAGTGGAGAAGGATGTCTGAATGATGTGAAATGAAGAGGTGCTTAATAAGAACCCTTTGAATTGAACTGTTTAATTCCATACTTAGGTGGATAAGAGTTGTGAAATGAGTCCTGTAGTATTTTGAATCAGAAAGCCCAGGGTTATCTTGATTCTGACCTGACAATAATACTAATTGTGTAATATTGGTCAAATTACTGAATCTCTGAGGCACAAGTATTTTTTCTGTAATATGGAGAGGATAATACAAAAGCTACTTATCTTCCTGGGTGATTGTGAGAAAATCTTGTGAGCTATTATTGTTAATAGGGAAATAGAATGATGGCACAGTACCGACTTCCAAATAATGTACCTCTAGGCCATCCTGGATCCTAGTGTTCATTCTGACCCCTTTAAGCAGGTGTGAGAAGAGAGCTACTGTCTAGAAACCTCCAGAGCCAGGGGTCTGTCTCCCCACTGTGGTATAATGCTAATCAATTACCATGAATTGGAGAAGATACAAAGTTTCCCATTGTCAGGCTCATAAAACCAGCCTTGTGGAATGGAAAAGTAGTAAGCTTGTTAAATTTGGAAGAAGATTCTTGATTTAGTCCTCCCAGTTTCCACTCATAGCTCAGGGTATTCTAGCTTAAATTCTCTCACTCCAACTCTTGTAGCTGCAACCAGCAGGGCTAGAAAGGTCTATTCAATTCAGTAAAAATTTGTTGGGCATCCGCATTTGCAAAACAAAGTGTTCCTCTCCCCCAAAGATGAAGGACAACAAAGTGATAGTGAAGTGCATTGCATTGTTACACGTAGTACCACCTCGCTGTGTGATCTTTGGCAAACCCTGTCATCTCTCTGGGTCCTAGATTTCTTGAGATAAATGGACTCTAGATTTAGAGCTAGGAAGAGACTCTTGGGGTCAACTAGTCCAATGCCCTCAATCTCCCTCAAATAGGGAGATGACGTGATATTTAGCGAGATGAAGTGATTTGTCCAAAGTAGCAAGTGCAAGAGACAGGTTCAAATTCTGATTTCCTGATTCCAAATGTAGCATCTTTTTCTCCTCTGTAAAATGAGAGGTTTGGACTATAAGGTCCCTTCGAACTCTGAATGCTTTTCTTTATGTCTGAAAAGCTCCAATCTTACCTTAAAGGAGGTTACATTTGGGCTAGGTATAGGATTTTTCGCTATAGAGGGATCAGTTTGCAATCCACTGTCTTCTTGTAAAGGTTTCAGACCCTTGAAAATACAAGGGGGATTGTGGGCAGCTGTTGGAAGAATGAAGGATTCCATTCTCAGCAAGAGGAACGAACATTAGCGATTCAACTCCTTTAAAGATCATTTTTGGGGTTCTGTTCCATGAATAATTGTCGATGTTTTAGCTGTGTTTTGTTTCATTTTAAAAACGCCGAGAATAGGGGTTATAAAATTCCTAAGTGAAACGAAAATATTAAGTCCCTTGCCGTGCCATTGCTTCCACAATGCCGTGACTCGGATTCGAACCGAGGTTGCTGCGGCCACAACGCAGAGTACTAACCACTATACGATCACGGCGAGCTAACCGGGACCCGTAGCACAAGTCGGCCTGGTCTTCTTTTCTTTAGCGATGGACCCTCCCTGTTTCTACGTCATCCTGTGTTCTAGTAGCTTTGGGGAGGAGTTCCAAAGAGAGGTTGATGCGTAGAGCGCAGGCGCAGACATCTCCCAAGACAGAATATATGGCCTTTCTTGCCTGTGATTCTGAAGCTACCAAACAATGTTATCCTTCGATTGACTCCTACCCAAGGAAGGACCGTTTGAGATGGCTAAGACCCTTTCCAGGATTCTTCTTAAATGCATAATTCCCTGTAAGTGCTGGGCATTAGAAAATTTACTGAGCATCGCTATTAAGGGAAAACAATCAACCAAACATTTATTAAACGCCTACTGTAATGATGAGGTACTGAGGTAGATGCTGGGGGTACAAATACAAAACAAAACGGTCATCTCAAGGAGCTTAGATTCTTACAAAAACAAAAATTGGATCCCTAGAAAGAAATCAAGAGGAGGGTTTTCTGTTTTATATGGAGAAAACTGCATACTACTACTAGCGCTAAGCATTATAGAAATACAAAACTCTATAGAAGAGCTTTAAGGGTTTGCAAAGCATTATGCACTTCATTTAATTCATTGTCCAATGTCTGTACCTATGGGAAGTACAGGGGATCGATCCAATCCCATCCAACAAAACATTTAAGAGCCTAACTACAATGGGCAGCAAGGTAGGCACCGGGAGTACAAATACAAAGAATGAAACAATCATCTCAAAAAGCCTACATGCTTACACAAACAAAAATTGCGTCCTTAGAAATGAGTCAAGAAGAGAATTTTCTGTCTCCTCTGGAAAAAAGAACATAATAATGATTATATAGATCTTTAACATTATACACACATATGCATAATATTCATATGTATATATGTATATGTCTTTAAAGGTTTGCAGAATTTTATGTTTTTCTGTTTTATCTAGTGTTTGTGTATGTAGGAGTTATAAGGGAGCCAATCCTATCCTATAAGCACTTATTAAGCGCCCACTAAGTGTTAGGCACTGTACTAGGCCTTGGGGGTATGAAGCCAAAATAAAAGTCTCTGCTTTCAGTGGAGCTTGGATTCTCCATAGAGAAAAGTGCACACACACTGATAAATATATACAAAAGGGACTCAGTCATTGCGCAATGGAATAAGTTACCATGCGTCAATTTCATACCTTTTTTATCTTTTACGAAGGTTCAAGCTGTCAGGGTAATTTTGGAGTTTTCTTGTCATAAATTTGGTGAGTGAGATTATAATAGCAAAATATTATCAGATTTAAAAAATGACAACTCCCCTGCCGTGTCATTGTTTCTCACAATGCCGTGACTCGGATTCGAACCGAGGTTGCTGCGGCCACAACGCAGAGTACTAACCACTATACGATCACGGCAAGCTACCAGGGAGCTGGCAATAAAATTTGTCACTCAGGCTTTTCTAGGTCTAAGGCCCCGCCTCCTCACTGCTGACGTATTTCTGATAGGTCATTGCCGGGCTTCACTAGCTGCTTCCTCCTCCCGCTCTCTTTGCAACACGCAGGCGCGCGACTCTTTTATATCTTACGTGGGTCCTTACTCGGACTCGGAGAGCGTGCAGCCTCTTCTGGCCTCTGGGCTCTTTCCCTTAGGTCTGGTTAGATATTTTACCAGGAATGTTTTCATTCCGGACCCCAGATAAGGGTAGGGCAGGGAGGGGAGGACCCTTTCTCCACTTCCCCCCGCCTGCCCCTCCCCCCTTCCCGGCCATCCCCGCTTGGAAAGCTACGGATTCCGGGCGGGGGCGGGAAACACCCCTCCCACTTGGTCACACTGGGTTCGGAAAAGGGGGAGATCTTGCTCTGCTCCTGCCACGTGGGCTCGAGTGCTGCTGGAGTGGGGATTCCCCATCGGACCAGGAGCATTTTTGCCGAAGGGGAGATGTACATGTGAGATGACAGGGCGTGGGTGTGCCTCCTCCCCAAAGTAAACCTTTCTTTCCACACGCCGGTAATGAGCTTCCTACTCAGATCCCTGGAGGGAGCACTTGGCTGTGCTCTCTTTCCACTAGCTTTATTCTTTCATTTATTCACCTTTAAAGACCTTCATATCTTGTCATGCTGCTACCTTTCCAATCTTCTTCTACCTTATGCACCCCCAAGTACTCCACGATCCAGTGACACACCTTCGTTTTTGCTATTCCTCGTATGAGAAACCCCATCTTCCGACTGCCGGCATTTTCACTTCCCATGCATAGAACTCTTTCCCTCACTTGCCTGCCTTCTAGTCCAAGCTGAATTCCCACCTACAAAGAAGCTTTTTCCGATTCCCCTTAATGCCAGTGCTTTCCTTCTGTTGAGGAAACTATTAAATAAAAGCTCCAGTTTTATCCTATCTATAGCTTGGTTGCGCATAATTGTTTGTATGTTATTAGCCCCCTCTCCCATTAGACTATGAGTTCCTTAAGAGTAAAGACTGTCTTGTTTGGGATGGAGGGATTTCTTTGTATCTTTAGGGCTTAACACAATTATTGACATGATAGGCATTTAATAAATGCTTTTTGCCTGACCGACCCATTCGAGTTATTTGTGTATGTCCCTATCAGGCTCCAGAAGGGAGAATGCCTTGTTTAAATTTTGCTAGCTATTTTTTCTTTCCCTTCTCCTATCCCCCAAAAGCAGGTGTTTCATAAATATTTGTAGTTCTTTCTCTCACGACCCTTCAAGTACCCGGGTCCGTCAGGTTTCAGATCAGCTACCTCTCGTAGAAGGGGCTGCCATTGGATTAGTTTCGGTGTCACCACGTGGGCAGAGTAGGAACAGAGACTGGGCTTATTGATTTCACAATTAAGAATAATTTTTGTTTACAATGACCTTCAATAAACTTAAAAAACACCAGAGTGGAACAAGTGATGAAAGAGCTGAAAAGAAATGCTGGAAGAAACAAATTCTTGTAGCGCTCCGGTAGCTCGCCGTGATCGTATAGTGGTTAGTACTCTGCGTTGTGGCCGCAGCAACCTCGGTTCGAATCCGAGTCACGGCATTGTGGCGGACAATGGCACGGCAAGGGGCGTATGTTTTACAACATTATACCTTAACGGGTCTTTCCCCTTAAGATAAGTATCCTAAGCCATTTTAAAAATCCATAACTTGCTGAATCTCATCGAACCATCCCATAGTTTAAGACGTGTGCACTGGGCCCCTTTCAGAACTGTGCTGTATTACTGTGCTTTTTTTTTCCTTATTTCTTCACTTACGTGTTTCTCTCCAATAACTTCAGTTTTTCTTGTTTCATATTCCATATCCCCAAGTGTCTTTCGACACCGTGCTCTTAAGAAACTTGCTTTATTTTTTTAAAAAAAAATTTATTTAAAAAAATCTTTAAAAAAATATTAAAAATATCTTTTGTTAGTTATTGACCATCTTATCAAACTTGCTTAGTAACTATTCATATTTAAATTAGCTTCCATTCATAAAATATAAATTTTCCCCAAGAGGATTTTCTGTTCTCTCATTCTCATTCTCTTTCCCCTCTTATATGATCATAACATATACTTAATTCTCTTTTTTCTTTATCCCATTCCCATTACTCCTTTGTATCCTTTATACTGGTTGGTCTGAATGCATTATCGTATTCCATTACATCAACATACCACAATTTATTTAACCATATCCTTTTTAGCAGACACTTTGCTTCCAATGTGTGGCAATTACATATGAGGTTGCTATTGAAAATCTTTTGAACAAAATTCTTGTATTGAACATATAAAGCCCATCATATTTGTTGTTTAAAATAAGTTTTATTGATGTCTTCTGTTTCTTACCATCATAATGGTTTCAAGTTTCCCTTCCCCTGTCTCTCCCAGAGAGCAATCCCATATAACATTATTTTCTTTTTTTTATCATCACATAATCTCTTTCTTTCTTTCTTTCTTTCTTTCTTTCTTTCTTTCTTTCTTTCTAATTAAAGCTTTTTATTTGCATAACATATGTATGGATAGTTCTTCAACCTTATAAAGCTTTCCGTTACAATTTTTTTCCCCTAGTCCCCTCCCCTCCCCTGTATGGCAGGAAGTCCACTACATGACAAACATTTTATAAAGAGGTGGGTAAATCAGTACAACTGATCAACACATTGAAAAAGTCTGAAAACATGTGTATCTTCCAACTCCAGTCTTCTGAAAGGCCTGAGTTAGGAACATTCTTTCATATCTCTTCATTTCAGTCCTGGTTGAGTTTTATAATTTTGTTACATTCACTTTTCATTTTTTTTGGTTGATTGTTCTTTCCACTGAAATTACTGTAGTTATTGTGTGTGTTTTAAATTATATATATTTGGCTCTGTCTATTTTAAAATATTGTATCAATTTATGTAGATTTTTTCATGCTTCTCTGAATTCATTACATGCATCATTTTTTTTAAACATACAGTACTATTCTATTACATTAATATAGATACTACAATTTGTTTACCTATTCTCCAATGGATAAGCAGCTACTTTATTTCCAATTCTTTGCTATCAAAATGCTGCTTTAAATATTTTGGTGTATTTGGGGACTTTTTTCTAATTAATGCCTTCCTCAGGGGAAAAGCCCAAGAGTGGAGTCTCTGGTTCAAAGGGTATGGACAATTTAGTCACTTTATTTGCATAATTTCATATTGCTTTCCAAAATAGCTGTACCAGTTCACAGCTCCCCTAACTGTATTATTAGAATACATATTTTTCCTACAATCCTTCCAACACTATTGTCATTTTCTTGGTCATCTTTATCAATTTACAGACTGTGAGGTGAAACCTCAGGGTTATTTTGATTGTCACTTCTTATTTTTAGAGATTTAGAGCATTCTTTTATGCAGTTGTGAATATTTTGAAGTTCTTTTGAGAACTGTTCATCCTTTGATCACTTATCTATTTCGGAATGACAATATATACTTATTAATATTAATAATATAATTAATACTGAACAATTAATTGATTCAATCACTACATATTAATTTATATAGATTTATTAATTGCTTATATACTTTGGATATCAAAACCCTATCAGTAAAATTTGGCACAAAAATTTCCCCCCCCCATTTGACCACTTCCCTTTTTATCTTGGGTGCGTTAATTTTGTCTGTGCAGAAGCTTTTTAGTTTCATATAATTAAAGTTACCAAGTTTAACTTTTGTAATTGCCTTTGTCTTTTATTTAGTTAGGAATATATTTCCTACCCATAGCTGCGAGAGGTATGAGATCCGCTTCTCTTCTACTTTTTTTTTTTTTTTTGAGTTTTATCATTAATGTTAAAGTTGTATAACCATCTAGAATGTATTGAAGAATATAGTGTAAAGTGTGGCCTAAGACTGATTTCTGCCAGATTGTTTTCCAGTTTTCCTTGGGGGGGGGGAAGAGGCACTGCCTGTATCAAGTGGTTTATTTTTCTGATCTAGTGTAAATTATATGAACAGTGGGATTTTTCTACTCTTGTACTGTATTTAACTGTTGGAGGGGAAGGAAGTGTATTGTGATAAATATGACACCTTTTTTTTGCTACAGAAAAAAAAAAACAAATAAAAACTGCACAGGTATATAATCTGACATTGAACTTCCTAGATATCTTCCATAGTACTGATAAAGTTTAAACTTGAAGTTAAATAAAAGAGAAAGAATGCTTAAATCCCAACCCATCCCAAATTCCATCACCCAAAAAAGTTCTCACTGACAGGGTAGTAGATGTTAAACCACATTGGAAGGCTGGGGTTGAAGTTTTGAGAATAATCAGATACATTTATTCTTTCTAATAGACCTTTTTAACCTATCTTAGATCGAAGACAAAAGTTTGTGAGAGTTTGTGAGCTTTAAAAAAAATACCATCTCCTGGAGTTGTGAAAATCAAATGAGATCAGGTTTGTAAATGCCTTAGCACATGGTAGTGTCTTTTAAATAATTTTTTTAAAACAAATTTAGCAAATTTGTTTAACAAATGTTTGTTCCTTCTTTCTTTCCAGAGAGCACTTTTAGTTGAAATGGGAAAGAATGGGGATAGTTCCTGTGTGTTCTGACAATTACAAGTCCAATGCTTTCTACTGTACTCAAGCCTTTTCATAATAAGAACTTATCAAGAATTTTCTATCAATAACTAGTACATTATTGCCATTTTTCAGATGAAGAAATTGAAGCGGGGGTTTTGCCATCTGATGCCCATAGTCATTAATTAAGTCCCTGAACAAGAACAAGATAGGTCTTCTGATTCCTAGTGATATTTCTATACTACCTCTTTGCAAAAGGTGGCGAAGTAAATTTGTTCCATAAAAGGAACAAATACCAATATGTTGGAGGAGGACAGGTGGGAGAAAAAAGAGGGCTTCTCTCCCAACTAATTATGATGAAATGTTTAAGTGCAATGAAAAGGACTGAGACCTGTCATCTATCAGGGATTTAGGAGCAAGTAGCAATGACTGACATCTTCTCTACTCAATCTTTCAGTGCTTGACACTGGGAATTTAGGGTCCTTTAAGGAATTTAGTATTTCTCTTTTCAAACTATTCCTTTCTCATTCTGTTTTACTGGTGTGTTCCTAGAAGCAGAGGATCTTTGGAATTATATGTAATCAGAGATGGTGTATTTTATTCTAAACTTATTTTACACAAAAGAATATTAATAATAGTAATAGTTAATATTTATGTAGCACATTTTATAGCACTTATGTGTCAGGCACTGTGTGAAGCTCTTTGTAGTTATTATTTCATTTGATCCTCACAGTAACCTTGAGAAGTAGGTGCTATTATTATTCCCATTTGACAAATGAGGAAATTGTGTCAAACAGAATGTAAGTGATTTTCCCTAATATCTGAGGTCAAATCTGAATCCCTAACCCCAGGCACTTCAACCTAAACCACTGGGCCACTTAGCTACAAATCCCTTTTTTGTCCAAACCAGGTGGTGTATCTGGTTAATGCTGGATTAGTTAGTGAGAGTCTTGGTGGGCAACTCCACCTGTAATGTAACCGACCTTTGATTTTTCTCCTAGGGACACTTTGAGGAGAACTTGAGGGACTGCAGCCAAAGCAAACACATCCTCCTTTTAAAGATTCTTTACCATTTTTGAAGGGGGTGTATGTCATTGACCCTTTGGACAATCTAATAAGGCTTATGGACCACTCCTAGGAATAATGCTTTTTAAAACCATAACATAAAACACATTAGATTGCAAAAGAAAAGTTCAAAGACCTTAAGCTAATAAACATGTTCTATTTATAATTATTTGGTATGATTCTTAAGCAAACTGATTTTTCTCCCTTCTTTTTAAACAAAATTTTAAAAAAAATTAAAAAAAATCTATTCTTTAGAATTGCTTTAAAACCAGTTTACAAGTCACAAGAAAAAATAGTCTCAATTACTTTATGGTCACATACTATTTGGGACTAACCTCTTACTTCCCCATAGCCCTTTTCCCTTATCTCCACCCCTTGGCCCCTAAAAAAACCTAGATTCCTAAAATAGCATTACCTACTTTGATCACGTGGTTTCCTTACTCTCTATATTTGGCATCTTTTGACTTATTTGCATTCTGTTTCCAAAAGTTCCATTGAAGTTATTCTAAAGAAAATTGAATTCTTTTAAAAGGATATCCAAAAGACTGTTGGTTGGTATTCAAAAGAACAAAAATGCTATCAGGCATAATCTAGATGAAGATCCAACAAAGGAAAAGGAATAGTTGGATAAGTAGGAGAAGAAGCGGCAGAAATGAATGTCATAAAGACTTAGAGAAAAGAGTATCAGAGAGAAAAGGGGAATCAACAGTATCAACTGTTGCAATCCTTTTAAAAATAATAATAGCTTTTTATTTTTCAAAATACATGCAAAGCCTAGAATCAGAAGGTAAAATAACCATTGAAAGAATTCACCAATCACTTCCTGAAAGAAACTCCAAAATTAAAACTGCAAGGAATATCATAGCTAAATTTCAGAATTATCAGATCAAGGAAAAAATACTACAAACAGCCAGAAAGAAACAATTCAAATATGGAGGACCACAATCAGGACTCCCCAGGACCTAGCAGCTTCCACCTAAAAGGATTCTAAGGTCCTGGAATCTTATATTCCAAAAAGGCAAAGGAACTTGGATTGCAGCCAAAAATCAACTATCCAGCTAAACTGAGCATTATCTTTCAGGGAAGAAGATGGATATTCAGTGATATAGGTGAATTTTATTTATTTCTGATGAAAAGACCACAGCTGACCAGAAAATTTGATCTCCAAATATGGAAATCAAGAGAAGCATAAAACTGTAAAAAGAAAAGAACTCTTGAGAACTATATCTCTGTTATAGGTATACTTAGAGAGTGCCGGTATAATTTGATTTAATTGTGATAATATGAAAAAGAGACTAGAGGTAGAAAGGGGATTGTACCGGAAAAAGACAAAATACATGTAAAGATAGTTTTCAACTTTCACTCTTTGCACATTTTTCTCTCTCCCTCCTCATCTTCTCCCTCTCTAGACAGCAAATAATCCAATATAAATTAAACATGTGCAGTTCTTCTAAACATATTTCCACATCATGAAAAGAAAAATCTTGTGCACACCATGCACAAGAAAAATCAGATCAAAAGGGAAAAAAATGAGAAAGAAAAACAAAGCAAGCAAACAATAACAAAAAAGGTGAAAATACTATGTTGTGATTCACATTAAGTTCCGACAGTCCTCTCTCTCTGCATGCAAATGGCTCTCTCCTTCGCAAATATATTGAAATTGGCCTGAATCACCTCATTGTTGAAGAGTCAAATCCATCACAATTGATCATTACATAATCTTATTCCTGTGTACAATGTTCTCTTGGTTCTGCTCACTTCACTTACCTCAGTTCACATAAGTCTCTCCAGGCCTCTTGGAAATCATCCTGCTGGTCACTTCTTACAGAACAATAATATTCCATTATATTCATATACCATCACCTATTCAGCCATTCTCCAACTGATGGGCATCCCTTCAATTTCCAGTTCCTTTTTACTGCAAAAAGGGCTGCTACAGACATTTTTGTACATGCAGATTCTTTTTTCCTTTTTTATGATCTCTTTGAGATACAGATTCAGTAAGACACTGCTGGATCAAAGGGGATGCACAGTTTGAGAGCCCTTTGGGCATAATTCCAGTTTGCTCTCTAGAATGGTTGGATCAGTTTACAACTCTACCAACAATGTGTTCGTGTCCCAGTTTTCCCACATCCCTTCCAACATTCATCATTATCTTTTCTTGTCATCTTAGCCAATCTGAGAGGTGTGTAGTGGTACCTCAGAGTTGTCTTGATTTGCATTTTTCTAATAATAATAATTTAGAGCATTTTTTCCATATAACTAGGAATGGCTTTAATTTCTTCATCTGAAAATTATCTGTTCATATCCTTTGACCATTTATCATTTGGGGAATGACTTGCATTCTTATAAATTTGAGTCAATTCTCTATATATTTAAAAAATGAGGCCTTTATCAGAAACACTGGATGTAAAAATTTCCCCCAGTTTTCTGCTTTGCTTCTAATCTTGGCTTCATTGGTTTAATTTGTACAAAACCTTTTAAATTTATATAATCGAAATTATCTACCTTGCATTTTGTAATGTTCTCTAGTACTTCTTTGCCCGTAAATTCCTTCCTTCTACATAAATTTGAGAGGTAGACTATCCTACATTCTCTTAATTTGCTTATAGTATCACCCTTTATGTCTAAATCATGAACCCATTTCGACCTTATCTTGGTACTGAGTGTTAGATGTTCAATGCCTAGTTTCTACCATACTATTTTCCAATTTTCCCACCAATATTTGTCAAATAGTGAGTTTTTATCCCAGAATCTGGAGTTTTTGGTTTTATCAAACATTAGTTTGCTATAATCATTGACTGTTGTATCCTGTGAACCTAACTTGTTCCAGTGTTCCACTACTCTGTTTCTTAGCCAATACCAAATGGTTCTGTTGACTTCTGCTTTATAATATAATTGTATGTCTGGTACAGCTAAGCTACCAAAGGTTGCAATTCTTATCAAAGAATTAGGATTGACCATTAGGTTTGCAAATTAGGAGATTTTTTAGCAATTTTTGGAGAGAGCAGTTTCAGTTAGGTTTCAGTAAGGTTAGAAGTCAGATTGTAGAGAGGTAAGAAGAGATTGAGGGGAAAGAAAGTGAAGACATTTATTATTTATTCTCATAGAGTTTGGCCACAATATGGGATGATAATGGCAGAGTTGGGTGAATCAAGTAGGAGTTTTTTGAGAATGGGGGAGACATAGATGTATTTGTAGGCAATAGGAAAGTAGCCAGTACACAAAGAGAGATGAAGAGAAGTGAGAGAGTGAGTATAAAAGAGGACAATCTGCTGGAAAAAATAGGGTATACATTTGGGCCTTGGCTAACCTTTCATTATGTGACTCACAGAGGTAATGACCTTCATTCTTGAAAAGGAGGTGTTGCCATGACTTGAGAGAAGTCTCTTGTCTCACCTTCCCCTGCGAGCCATCTGGGTCCTGTGGCTAGATAGATCAGGACTGGAGATGGCAGTGGAAGACCTCAGGCTTTTTAAACTAAGTTTGACTGAGACAGCCCCTATTCAGTGATTAAGAAAGAATAGGGAGCAATTGAGGAAAAGAATGGCTTCTTTCACCTAGTTAAAAAAAATCTAAATAAATATACTAACCTAGATTTTAAAGCTATGATGTTTGTCCCCAAAGCCCTCATAACTGCTCCTGGTCACTACTCTTTTTTTTTTTATTAAAGCTTTTTATTTGCAAAATATATGTAAGGTTAATTCTTCAACATTGCCTGGTCACTACTCTTTATAATTCTGTTTGGGAGGTGTTGCTGATGGCCACCCACAGAGTGACTCACAGGGTGATGGAAATGGATGGGGAAGAGTGAGACAATACAAGGATTCTGTGGTTGGGTTGTAGAAATGAGAGCTCATTTGCCTACCAATTGCTCAATTTTATGAACATTCATTTGAATAATGAAATCAGCAGTGGGCTCTCCATGAGCCCAAAAGATTCCTACCAACATGTCTGGAGGTGGGGAGATGAGGTTTCTTGGGAGTGTTGAAATGGCCTCATAGGAAGGAAAACTGGGTACCATGGAGAGAGAACTTAGATTCTAATTTCCATTGTAGAAGCTCAGTAATAAAGCAGACATAGCATCACAAGTCTAAGAATATCAGATTTGGAAAAGCCCATAATCCTAGAAAATGTGGAGATAGTTGCACCTTAGAGTTTAAGGACATTGAAAAAGAGTTTTAATGATAACAAAGAAAACTCATTATAATTTAGGATTGTCCTCCCAATCTCCCCTGTTCCAGAAATAAACTCTTCTTTATAATAAAGAAAATCAGTTAAATAAAAACAGCTGAAGCTATTATTGAATCTGACATTCTGCTTTTGATCTACTCTCTCAGATTATTATTGTTTTTTCCAATAATTCAAAATTTAGCTTCTTGACTTAAGATGTCCACTTTTATCTGTTGCCATAGACTCAGGATTGCTAGTTTAAAAATTCATCAAATCTAGTGTGCAAGAACCACAGTGGAGTATGACAGCTTCTCTTGGACCCATAACCTGCTATGAAATAACAGGAATAATATGTAGGAAAGAGTATGCATTTGAAATGCAAAGAGGTTGAATCCTAACTCAGCCATTTATCAGGTCTGGATCTCAGTTTGCTCTGGACTTTCTTTACTTTTTCACCTTCCCCCAGCCCCAGCTTTCTAGTGCCTTTTTATGCATCATTTCCCCCCATTAGAATGTAAGCTCCTTGAGGGTTGAGACTTTTTTGTTTATAATTATATTCTCATCACTGAGCATGGTTCCCAGCACAAGTCTTTCTCTACCATCTTCTCTCAGATCCTGATGGAGACAATCTAGAACTCTGAACTTTGGGAATACCAATGCTTTCAGCCTACTAACTTTAGCCATTGTCCTAGGAAGCAAACCCTGTGGAAATGCTGCCTAGCAAGTGTTCTTGTTGTTGTTCAATTGTGTCTGACTCTTTGTGACTCCAGACCATAGCTTGTCTCAGACCCTTCTATCCTCCATTATCTCTCAAAGTCTCTCCAACTCATGTTCATTGTTTTCATGACACTCTCTACCTTTTTCATCCTCTGCCATCCCTTTCTCCATGTTTTCCAACATCAGGGTCTTCTCATCAGGTGGTCAAACTGTTTAAGCTTCAGCTTCAATATTTGACCTTCTAGTGAATAGTCTGAATTAATTTTCTTTATTGACTTATCTGATTTCCTTGCTGTCTAAGGAACTCTGAAACACATTCTAAAAAGTTTTCTCCAGAACTACAATTCAAAAGCATTGACTCTGTAGTATTCAGATTTCCTTATAGTCCATTTTCACAGCCATCCATTGCTACTAGGAAAACCCTGGCTTTGACTATATGGACTTTTGTCAGCAATGTAATGTTTTTGCTTTTTAGTAGGCTGTCTTGATTTGGCAGTTTTCCTTCTAAGGAGCAAGAGTTTTTTAATTTCATGACTGTAGCTGCTGGCTGCAGTGATCTCTAGCTCAAGAATATAAAATCTGACACTGTTTCCTTTCTTCTCGCTTTATTTGTCAGGAAATAATGTGACCAGTTGCAAAGATCTTTTTTTTTATGTTAAGCTTCAAGTCAGCTTTTATTCTTGTTCGTTTTCTACCATCAGAGTGGTATTATTTGCATATTTGAGATTGTTAATATTTCTCTCAGCACCCTTGCTACTAGCTTGTGATTCATCCAGTCTGGCATTTGAAAAAAAAATCCTTTATTTCCTGAGCAATTGGCATAAACACAAAAAATTATTCTATATGATAATTGTAAATGTGAATCATCTAGACAGAATGATTTTTATAAGAAATTATATATAATATAGCAATGTAGGCCAACAGTCTGAAAAGAAAAAGCTTTAATCTGGATATACTTTTAAGTCCCAGCACGTTGGGTCCCTAAAGGCACTAGCATGTTCCCTGCTATCTCTTATAAGCTAAAGAATTCATTATATTCCAGTGCTCCCATAAATGTAACTAACAAGCCATTCTTCATCTATAAAGATGTTAGTGCTAACATGATCACTTAAGACATTTGTTTTTCATATAGTAGAGTTAGGCTAATTTGCCCTTGTTCTCTTATGGCAAACATCACACATTGTTGATTGACTGGAGTAAATTTGATTCAACGACCGATTATAATTAACCGATTATGTGCAAGACACTGTAAGCCTGGCATTAAAAAATTCTTTTTAATTTTTATTTTTTTAGCAGCAATACAATTCAAATTTTTCATATAATTTAACATATTTCGTATGTATTAGATTACCTGTCATCTAGGGATGGGGGGAGGTGAGGGGAGGAGGGGAAAAGCTTGGGACAAAAAAAAGTTTTGCAAAGGTCAATGTAGAAAAATCACTCATGTGTACTGTAAATAAAAAGCTTTTAATTAAAAAAACAATACAATTCAATATTTTACTTTTGCCCCAATTACATGTAAAAACAAATTTAACATTTTCTTTTCAAATTTTTGAGTTTTAAATTCTATCCCTCCCTTATTGAGAATAGCCTGGTATTTTGCATGATGTACTCCACTCTTACAGGTGCTATAGCCACAGTCATTGCTGATCCAGAAAAGAAAGTTCTTGCCACATCAAATTGTTCAACATTAGAAACTGATGATTTTATAATTGGAAATGACACTAAAGAAGAAGCATTACCATGTCCTTTGCAGCTATATCCTAAAGACCATAGGACCTTTCCAGGTGACTTGTAACTGAAACCTTCCATATGTGTTGTCACCTTCACTAGAATGTGAGCTCTGAGAGAAAGAAGGGTATTGCTTTTCTGATTGTATCCCCTTAATACAATGCTTTGGACGAGGAAGCTCCACTGCAACTGCACCCTATTTGCATTAGAACCTTAGAGCACTTAAATGCTTCATTAATTCATTTTTTATCTGTTTCCCTTTTTCCTCCTAGAGGATCAGTGGAGGGTTTGGATGCTACTTGAACCATTATTCTCAAGACTTCTGAGCCAATGCTTTTTCTACTGTATCATGGCATCTCTTTGAATAAAGGCTTGTTGGATTGAACTCAATAGTATATATTAATGCTTTTCCAACCTAAAACCACTACAGAAGTATGAGCTCTTTGGATAAATCCTGAAGGTCATAACTTGATTTAGGATCCAGGGTTTTGCCCTGTCCCAGGTTTTGCCCATGGTCTTAATCTTATTCTTGGGTACATTAGACCCCTGAAGAATGGCTTTGACATTAAACATTAACTATGACATTAAAGAAGAAGTGAGAAAAATAAGTCTTATGAAAAATAACTTTGGAAAGAAAGATTGTTCTATAATTACCTACTTGGTTCTAAAATAGTATATAAGATTTAGTCTTGTAAGCATCCAAACAAGGACCTCAAAGGGAGGACCTGATGGGAAGGTTGTGGTTGTTATCTTACCAGACATAAGGAACACTTAATCAGAAAGGAATAGTAAGGAAAATGTAATTTTATTTTATTGATTTTTTTATTTGCAAAACATATGTATGGGTAATTCTTCAACATTAACCCTTACAAAGCTTTCTGTTACAAATTTTCCCCCCCTACTGCCCCCCCCCCCAGATGGCAGGATATCCACTACATGTTAATTATGTTAAAATACTTGACAAATCGAATATATGTATACCTATTTCCACACTTATCATTGTTGTGCAAGAAAAATCGTATCTACAAGAAAGAAAAATCAGATAAAGGAAACACAATGCAAACAAACATCAATCGAGAGCATGAAAATGTTATGTTGTGGTCCACATTTCACATCCTTCTCTCTGGGTGTATATGGCTTTCTTCAGTTAACAATTGGAAGTGGTTTGAAATATTTCATTGTTGAAGAGAGCCATGTCCATCAGAATTGATCGTCATATAGTATTGTTGTTGCCGTGTATAATGATCTCCTGGTTCTGCTCATTTCACTCAGCATCAGTTCATGCAAGTCTCTCCAGGCCTCTCTGAAATCATCCTGCTGGTCATTTCTTACAGAACAACAATATTCCATAATATTCATATACCATAATTTATTCAGCCATTCTCCAATTGATGGGCATCCATTCAGTTTCCAGTTTCTAGCCACTGCAAAAAGGGCTGCCACAAACATTCTTTCACATGTGGGGCCCTTTCCTTCCTTCATGGTTTCTTTGGGATATAAGCCCAATAAAAATGCTGCTGGGTCAAAGGGTATGCACAGTTTGATAACTTTTTGAGCATAGTTCCAAATTGCTCTCCAGAATGGTTGGATCCATTCACAGTTCCAACAACAACATATCAGTGTCCCAGCCTTCCCACATCCCCTCCAACATTCGTCATTATCTTTTCCTGTCATTTTAGCCAATCTGACAGTGTGTAGTGGTACCTCAGTGCAAAGGTACCTTTGCATTTCTCTGATCAATAGTGATTTGGAGCACCTTTTCATATGACTACAAATAGTTTTAATTTCATCCTCTGAAAATTGTCTTCATATCCTTTGACCATTTTTCGATTGGAGAATGGCTTGAATTCTTAAAAATATGAGACAATTCTCTATATGGAAAATGTAATTTTATAATTAACCAAGCTTATCAGGAAAGAATCTGTAGATTAATATGGGGCAAACACAAGTAATAGAAAGAGAACACTATATAGATTTGCTTAAGAAGATAGTAAAAGATAGAGGATTGCTTATTTACTGGGAGATCAATTGGAATAATTTTTGGAGTGTGTAGAAAAATGTTGTCCATGGTTTCCAAAAGAGGATGTGATTGACCTTGAGAGATGGAATATTGTAGGAAAACAAAATGAGTGAATGTTTTAGGGAAGAAGGATCTGAATCTTTTCCCATAGAACGTTTTTTAATGGAATGTCTTAAAAATATGTATGATGTTTCCCCATTGTGTTCCTTTGGCACAAAAAAATACTTAAGGTGATACAACTGTAGAAACTGAAGAGTCTTTCGTATAACTCCCTTAATCCCTTGGCATCTCTTCATATCTTAAAATTAGATGATACAGGTCAACAACATAAAAGAGAATTTTTACCTACCTCTTTGGATAATAAAAAAGATCCTCTGTTCAGTCCTGTGCAACAAGTTATATACGAAGCTCATAAAAAGAGATCAAGGCAACTCAGTTGCTGATAAACTTGTTACTCGAATATTTCCTTCGTTTATACATCCTGAATTGGCACAGCAAGAGCGTCTCATAAATTATTTCATCAAAGTACTCAAATGTTAATTAAACAGTGCAATATCACTAAAGAACAGGGTAGACAAATTGGTAAAAATTGTTCTAATTGTATTCTTTTCAGCCCTCTAGCCCTATAACAATTGTAACCAAGGAGTTTGCAACCTAATCATATCTGGCAAATGGATGTTAAACATTATGCAATTTTCAAGTGACTCCAGTATATTCATATTAGAGGAGACACTTATTCTTCTTATACTGTAGCTACTTCACAATCTGAAGAGTCTACTAAGAATGTGATAAATCATTTATTTCACTGTTTTAGTGTCCTAGGAATTTAAAAAATTATAAAAACTGATAATTCCTCCAGGTATACCAGTAAAAATTTTAAAGAGTTTGTTAATGTTTTCCAGATTTCTAATGTTACTATTATCCCTTACAATACCATTGGCCAAGCTATAGTTGAACAAAGAAACAAAGATATAAAGATGTTTTTTATAAAACAAAAGGGGAGATTATACAGATTATAATAATCCAAGAAAAACCTTACATAAAATACTGTATAGCAATATTTTTTTAACACTTAATGCTAATGGATTAACAGTAGCTGAAAAGCTGTTCCAAGAAAAAGGACCCTAAAATAAGGGTATAACATATGTGAATATAATAATAAATAATATTATGACATTGATATTAATAATGAATAATATTATATCAATACAATATTGTGTGTATATGATATATAATATATAATATAACTATATATTTATTATGTATAAAATATAAATATAATATATAAAATATATAGATATTACATATTTATATGTATGATATAATATATAATGTAATATGCATTACATATACAATATAATAAAAATGTATAATATAATAAAATAACTAATAATAACATATAATGTTGTATTATATTAATATAATAATATATAATGTGGGTAAAAATAAAGTAATATGGAAAGATCCTATGAGTAATAGATGGTTTGGACCTGATCCAATATTCATGTGGGAACAAGGATATGTGTGTGTCTTTCTGGAATCTGCAGATAAACCTCTCTGGATATCAGAAAGGAACATACAAGCCTGTAACCCTACTGACCAAGCAGTTGACATGACTTCAGCTCAAGGGGAAAAAGATGAGGAGAGAAAAGAAAAGAACTACAAAAGCATTGGAAGATCTCAAAACAACATAAAGGAGCTGAAGAAATGCTAATCTTTGCATTCATGGTCTTTACTACAACCCCTACTCTATATAATTGTGAGACTTATTGAATTTATTTCCTATTCTCTCCATGGTTTTGCCTTGTTATTTAGTTTGACAAGATAGGAATCATATATACTAATAATACATAATTTATATGCTTTCTTGAATAAGCTAATATTTCCAGAAACTTTGATTTTTTTTGGTATTAGCTTCATGTACTCCAATTTGTTTTTCTGATTATAAATATACTTCTGTTTCATGTTTACAGTTGGTGTCAAAAGAAAAATGATTACATGATAAGGGACATAATCAAGGTGAGAGATATTGGCAAATTCAAAAACTGACTATTAAAGGATCAATTGTTAGGAATTTCACAGAGTACCCCATTGTACCTCCATGTAGTAATTCACCTTATTGGTGGCACATTTCCCACCTTGGGAAAATTATCATTTGGAATTCCCTGAGAACATGTTTATGCCTTCCTATAATAATGAAAATTTTACAGGTTAATGTCAAGGCCATTGATGCAAAAATACATGAGTTAAAAATAAAAAACTAAAAAGGAGGAGATGTTAGGAATCTTTGGGGTTAATATCATGTTGCTCTGAGTAAAAGCAGATCTGCTCCAGCTGCAGATGTGATGTAGTCATAACTTGATTCAGGATCCAGGGTTTTGCCCTGTTCCAGGAATTGGGAACATGATCTTAATCTTATTCTTGGGTACATTAGACACCTGAAGAATGGCTTTGACATTAAAGAGGAAATGAGAAAAATAAGTCTTATGAAAAATGTTATTTTTCATAAGAAGCAGGGGGGGAAGCAGGATTGTTCTATAGTTACCTTCTTTGTTCTCAAACAGTATATAAGATTTGATCTTGTAACTAATAAATGAAATTCCCCAAGAGCTACCTGCCTGGTCCAGTTACTTCTTCCACAACACTGCCCATCACACTTCTCCAGTTCTTTTTATAGATGAGGAATTAAGACAAACAAGATTAAATACTTTACCCAGTTTGTAAGTGTTTAAGATCAGATTTGAACTCAAATTCTTAAGTCTTACTGATTCCAAGCCCAACCTTCTATCCACTGTACTCTCTGGGGAGAGTCAGAAAGAACAGCATTCAGATTTAATGTGGATACTTAGAATTACCAGCTGTGAGATACTAGGCAAATCACTTAATTCCTATCTATATAAAACTGAAGAAGGAAATGGCAAATCACTCTGTATCTTTGCCAAGAAAACCCCCACGAACAGTTGGTCCACAGGATCATGAAGAGATGTGACTGAACAACAAGGTTACATTAATGTTTTTTAGCTGTCATATTGCATGGAAGATATACCTATAGAGTTTATAATTTTCAGGCTCTTTTTCAGATTAAAAGCTATTTGATTATACCTCTTCAATCTTCTGAAGTTGATTAAAAAGAACACAACTATGTGAGACTTCATACTTTTATCTTATTAAATTGATCCATTGTTCTAACCTATTGAGATCTTTTCTGATCCTGACTTGGCCATCAAATATTTTATTCTTCCCAGGTTTATGTCATCTGCCTATTTGAAAATCATGCTGTTTATGCCTTGAAGGCATTTATAAAAACGTTAACAGTGCAGGGTTTAGGAGGAGTACCCTGAGGCACTTATGCTAGACACCTGTCTCAAGGCTGATTTTGTTTCATTAATGTCTATTTGATTCTAAATTCAAGCAGGTCCAAAGACACCTAACTTTATTAATATCCAGACAGCAGTTCTCAAATTTTTTTTTCTCTCAGGATTATTTTATATTTTTAAAAACCATTGAAGATCCTTTTATATTCTTGAAAATTGTGGAGCACCTCAAAAAGCTTTCATTTATATGGGTTAAATGATAAAATTTAAAATGTGTTTGAGTTCACTATGAATAATAAATTTTGCATAATGATATAAGTGATGTTTTTTATAAGTGACATTGTTTTACATATTTCTGCAAATTTTTATTATAGAGACATTGTCTAGCTTCATAGAAGACAGCTGAATTTTCATATCTGCTTTTGCATTTATGTGTTGCAATATATTGCTTTGGTTGAAACATATAAAGAAAATCTGTCATCCAGATATGTAGTGGGAAAAGGGAGGAATGTTTTAATAGGCAAATAACCTTTTAGGATTATCATGAAAATATTTTTGACCTTGCAGACTCCTAGAAAGGATTTTGGGGATCTCTAAGCATCCCCAAGTGGACAATTTTGAGAAACATTATTCTAGACTGTATCTCTTCATAGTGTTAATATGAAATCTTTTGGAAACTATATATTTGCAACTTTTAAACCTTACCCATCTTGCACAAGACTCTCTTAAATGGCTGAGAGATTGATGGTTTGATGATTAGTGAGTGCTTCTATGAGAGGCAGAGTTGGCTGAGAAGCTTTGGAAAGGAAAGCTATTCTTCTTTCCTCCTTAAAGAGCAAGAGGCACGCAGCTCCAGACTTTGGGGCTGACTTCAAGGATGAGAAACAAGTAGATCCTCTTGCAGTGACAGTGCCCCAACATATCTCTGATTTCTAGATTGCTTCTCTAGAGACTGTGGATAAGAATGAGGTCTTCTGGTTGAGCTCTGATGTCTCAATTCTAATAGAAGAGTTCATTCATTCTTATGTATTTTCTGATGTATTCTAATTTGTAGAACTTCTCCAATTTCTGTTTGCTCTCTGCTTGGATAAATATGTATACTGGATACTGATTATTTGTAATGCTCTTTTGTATAACTAGTGTTTGGTGAGAAGGATTCAAATCTGCAGTTCTGATACAGTGACAAATTCTGCCTTTTAGAGATAGCTATTAGGGAAGTAACTTAAACCTAAAAAAAATCCTGCCTTTAAGTAGGGTAACATTAGTGGGGAAAATAAGATATAAGCTACTTTTGTAACAATCCTCTGAAATGGTTCTTTCTAAAACCCTCCTTCTACCTCTTAAGTCATTTTCCTCTTCTGAACCAAATTTAATACTGTTTCAGCTTTCCAGGCCTCAATGCTCTATTTGACAGAAATTCCCCCAGTGATCCCTGTCTCTGTTTCCATTTCTCTTACCCATGTTTTTCTGTCTCCTTTACTTTCTCTTTATGGTTAATTCAAAATTTCTTGGAAACTTACCACAGGGGTCACTAATTAATTGGTAACCTATTCAGTCACCACAATAAAGTTCTCTCTAATAATTTAATAAGTAGGTAGAGCATTTATTAACCATGTGCAGTGTGCCAGACACTAAGCTAAAAACTTGCTATAAATAAAAGCAAGTAAGAGAGTTCCTGTCCTTAAGAGGTTTCCATTCTAATTAAGGAAGACCACACATAAAGTAGATTTGGATTGGGAGAAGGATAGAGTACATGACTGGAGATTTCTAGGAAGGTTGATAATGACCTTGAACAAAGCAAAGTTCTAGAGATTTCTGATATTTTAGAGCTTTCTCCAGTGAACAGCAGTTGCCTTTTCCCATCACCATGGAGAGCTCCCATTAAGGATAATCTGTCCTTTTTAATGTCTTATTTTGATTTTCATAGAAGCTAATTTGTAATTGCTAGTGGTGAGGGTAGGGGGTAGTCCCTCTCATTACCTGGTAAAATTGTAGCACTATGATAACATCACATATCTTTATCACATACAGAGTCCCCTCAGGTCATTTCAAAGATGCTTCCTAACAGCATGTCTGGGATGGGTGCTGGTTTGGTACCAAGACTCTAGAAATGCATACATACCAATCACATTCTCTTCCCCCTAAACTGTGCTCAGTTGCCTCAGGGAAAGTTGTATAAGATGGACAGGAGATGCATAGAGTTGTGAAGTAGACAAATTGGTGTTTGATATTTTTCTACATCTCTCTCTTCTCATTTCTGGAGTCACCTCTTCTTTCAACCTGGCTGAAGTCCTCTAGAATGACTTCTCCTTTCCTTCTCCCATGCTACAATTAGAATTCCCCTTTCCTCAATGCTTTGATATCCAGGATTGTTACCAGAGGAAATGATCTCATAAATTAATTCATACCAAGATACGAAATATAAGAAATTATTAGTTTTGTTCTATCCTGTTCTCTTGAAAAACCCTCAATAGGCAAAGTCTCCTATCTCTAACAAAATTTCTAGCATTTAGGCTATTGAGGGAAAGATTTGGGGACATTAGAGTTGATCTACTGTTTCTCATTATGTACTACATGGGTGACTGCCCCATTTATCTATAAAATATTCCTACTGTGGAATATGAAACTACACATACTTTAGCAAATATAGCATCAAACACACAAAAATTCTGAGTATTAATTTTCAGAGAAAAGTTTGAGGTTTTCTTTGAAAGTTAATGAAGAGTGAGCCAGAAAAAAATTTGAAAAATGGACTTCTTTTTTTGTCCCAGGAGATTAAGATGTATGCAAAGGAGAGTTAAAGAAAAACTCTTCTACTTCCCTCTATTAGTTAGGGAAGATCATAGATTTAAATAATAACAAGAACCAGTAATGGGAAAAATCGGAGAAGTCAAAGAATCTGGGGTGGGGAATTTACTGCCCACATCTGGTCCTTGCCTCATTCCACTGGTCTTTGGGGCAAGGATAACAATAGCTGACACAGTATAAGTTTAATTCTATAAAAGTAGGTGGGGTTTGATAAAAAGAAACTGATTCTTCTTTCAGGCCAGTATTTATCTGTATGATTGGGTCTGGAACTAGGTTTGAAAGGGAGAGAGTGAACATCATAGTCCTCCAGAGACTGTGCATTTGTGTGTAAAAGCAACATTTGCTAACATAAAAAGTGCTGCTATGAATATCTTGGGGTGTACGGTCATCAGAGAGATCTTTGAGTTGAAAGGCATGGATATTTTCATCACTTTTAAATTAGAATTCCAAATGGCTTTCCAGATTGATTGGACCAATTTACAGCTCTACCAACACTATATTCATGTGCCTGACATTCTATAGCCCCTCTAAATTTGTTACATTTCTAATCAAAGTTATTTTGAAAAAAAAAGTCATATCTCATTGCCTTCAGATACCCTTGTTCTTTCAACCTACATAAAATTTTGAAAAAGGATTTTTTTTCCCCTCTAGGCTTATGTTGTTTAACAGGTCTCTTTCTTTTTGAAATTAAAAACAACAGTTTATTATGCACTTAATTTTAAATAAAGTCAAATAAAATACATTTATACTGATTTATGCTTTAAAATAGTTTCTATGTAATATATGACCATAATTACTTATTAGTTCTTCTCTCCATTCCACTCTCTGCTCACTCATCTCTGTACTTATATGTATATATATTTTTCCTTTTATGTAACCCTAGTTAATATGTATATTTTTTATAGTTCTGCTTGTTTTGCCTTGCAAACTCCTTATTTGTTTTTCTACATTTCTTTATATTCCTCAAATTTATCATTTTAATGGCTTTGCTAAATCCCATTACATTGATATGCTACAGTTCATTAGCTATTCACTAACTGTTGGACATTTAGGTTATTTCCAGTTCTTTGAAGTTAAAATAATTCTGCTATACACATTTAAAAAATTAAATTAAATTTATTCTTTTATTACATTTTAAGCTCCAAACTTACTCTCTCTCATCCTCCCTACTCCATATTAAAAAAGGTCACCATTTCACACATACACACATATGCACATACATGGATACACACACAAAGATAAAGCACAAAACCATACTATGCAAACTTCTAGTATTTATGAGTTCTTTATCTGGAGGTGAATAGCATCTTCTTTCTTAGGTCTTTTGTAGATGATTTGAGTATGAGAGAGTAACTTAGTTGTTCCCAGTTATTCTTTTTTTATTGAAGCTTTTTATTTTCAAAACATATACAAGGATAATTTTTCAACACTGATCCTTGCAAAACCTTGTGTTGCAATTTCTTCCCTTTCCCACCTCCTCCTCTAGAGGGCAAGTAATTCAATATATGTTAAACATGACAAAATGCATGTAAATCAGATATAGGCATATATATTTATACCATTATCTTCCTGCACAAGAAAAACATGATAAAAAAGAAAAAAATGGGAAAGAAAACAAAATTCAAGTAAACAACAGCAAAAGAAGTGAAAATACTATATTGTGATCCACATTCAGTTCCCACAGTCCTCTCTCTGGATGTAGATGTCTCTCATCATCAGATCATTGGAACTAGCCTGAATCATCTCATTGTTGAGAAGAATCATACCCATCAGAATTATCACATAATGTTGTTGCCATATACAATGATCTCCTGGTTCTGCTTATTTCATTTCATTTTGTATCAGTTCATATAAGTCTCTCTGGGAGTCTCTGATATCATTCTCCTGATAATTTCTTATAGAATAATAATATTCCATAACATTCATATACCATAACTTACTCAGCCATTCTCCAACTGATGGGCATCCACTCAGTTTCCAGTTTATTGCCACTACAAAAAGGGCTGCCACAAACATTTTTGCATATGTAGGTCCCTTTCCTTCCTTTAAGATCTCTTTGAGATATAAGTCTAGTAGAAACACTGCTGGATCAAAGGGTATGCACATTTTTAATAGCCATTTGAGCATTGTTCCAAATTGCTCTTCACAATGGTTGAATCAGTTCACAACTCCACCAAAAATGTATCATTGTTTCAGTTTTTCCACATCCCCTCCAATATTTGTCATTATCTTTTCCTGTCATCTTAGCCAAACTGAGAGGTGTGTAGAGGTATACCTTAGAGTTGTCTCGATTTGCATTTCTCTGGTCAGTAGTGATTTAGAGCTCCTTTTCAATATGACTAGGGATGGTTTCAATTTCTTCATCTTAAAATTATCTGTTCATATCATTCGACCATTTATCAATTTGAGAATGGCTTGAATTCTTATAAATTTGAGTTAATTCTCTACATATTTTAGAAATGATGCTTTTAACAGAACCCTTTAATGTAAAAAAAATTTTCCCCCAATTTATTGCTTCCCTTCTAATCTTGTCTGTATTAATTTTGTTTGTACAAAAACTTTTTGAATTAATATAATCAAAATTATCTATTTTGTGTTCAACAATGAACTCCAGTTCTTCTTTGGTCATAAATTCCTGCCGTCTCCACAAATCTGAGAAGTATTTTTGTTTTTCTAATTTGCTTATAATATTTACATCTAAATCATGAAGCCATTTTGATGTTATCTTGATGTATGGTGTTAGGTGTGGGTCAATGCCTAGTTTTTGTCATACTAGTTTCAAATTTTCCTAGCAATTTTTGTCAAATAGTGAGTTTTTATTCACAAAGTTGAGGTCTTTGGGTTTGTCAAACACTAGATTACTATAGTCATTGACTATTTTGTCTTGTGAACCTAACTATTCCACTGATTGACTATTCTATTTCTTAGCCATCATATCTGCAAAGAGTAATAATTTGGTTTTCTCATTACTTACTCTAATTCCTTTAATCTCTTTTTCTTCTCTTATTGCCAAAATTAACATTTCTAATATAATATTGAATAGTAATGGTGATGGTGGGCACCCTTGTTTCACTCCTGATCTTATTGGGAATGGTTCTAGTTCGTCCCCATTACATATGATGCTTGCTGATGGTTTTAGATAAATGCTATTGATCATTTCAAGGAAAACTCCATTTATTCCTATACTTTCTAGTGTTTTTAAATAGGAATGGGTGTTGGATTTTATCAAATGCTTTTTCTATGATTATTGAGATAATAATATGATTTTTGTTAGTTTGATTATTGATATATTCAATTATGCTAATAGTTTTCTTAATATTGAAGCAGTACTGCATTCCTGGTATAAATTCTACTTGGTCATAGTGTACTATCTTGGGGATGACTCTTTGCTAATATTTTATTTAAGATTTTTGTATCATTATTCATTAGGGACATTGGTCTATAATTTTCTTTTTCTGTTTTCACCCTACCTGGTTTGAGGTATCAGCACCATATCTGTCTCAAAAAAAGGAATTTGGTAGGACTCCTTCTTTCCCTATTTTTTTCAAATAGTTTGTATAGTATTGGAATTAATTTTTCTTTAAATTTTTGGTAGTATTCACATGAAAATCCATCTGGCCCTGCAGATTTTTGCTTTTTTGCCCATTTTTTAAAGGTTGAGGTCTGCTTTTAGGGCAAAGGGGAGATTGTCCAAGCTTCCTCTACAGGCAACAGTGGCTGTGTTGAGTCAGTGCTAACTAACTTCTGGTTCTGGATAGTATGGCTAGATCCCAATATTCTGGAGTTTAGGGGCTCGCTATTTGCCTTTTGTATTTATATTGGATGTCTTAGAGCTAATCTGCTGATCTACTGGCTTGCAACCAGGACAGAATAGCCAACACTGCTGTAGATTCCTCCAGGTAGAGTCCCCAGAGTGCAGGGCTCACACAAGCCCTGGGCTTGACACATCTCCTTCCATGCCTGATTGAAACAGGCATTTTCTGAAGTTCTTCCAAATTATCTTTTGCTGGAAATTTGTTACACTCCAAATATATGTGGGTTCTGTCACTCCTAAACCACCTCAGAGGCTTAATTTGCTGTTAATTTGAGGGACATTGGGTAGAGGTCAGAAAAAGCTATGTCTCCTCTCCGCCATCTTGGCTCTGCCCTCCCACAGTTATTCTTTGAACAATACTTCTGTTACTATATGCATTTTAAACACATATAATTTTTTTCTTTAAATAACCACATTTAGGGTTCCAATAATGAAATTATTTGATCAAATTATAGGATTGTTTTTTGTGGCTCTTGTATGTTGTACTCTAAAAAGATTCTATAAATTTGCACAGCAATTTCTTTTCTTTCTCTCATTTTTCACACTATCCTTTCCCCCCATTAACAAACATATATAGTTGAGCAAAACAAATTCCCTCATTGATCATGTCCAAAAAGATGCCTGCCTCAATCTTATCACCTTTGTTTCAGGAGATGGGTAATACAGCAATGAATTTCATCATTTCCTAATCATACAGATAGATCTCTTTCAAAGTATATTGACACTGAGAATGATGGGTGTGGGAATAGAGTAAGGATTTGTATATGGGAAATGAGCAGTATCTATTCTATTGGTAACAAGAGAATAGTGTTGAAAACTTATTTGGTTTTCAAGAAATATTTGATTTTTTTTATTGGTGAAATTCAGGTGCCAAGAATTTTATGGTATAATAATTTTCTTTTCTTTCTTTCTTTCTTTCTTTCTTCCTTTCTTCCTTCCTTCCTTCCTTTCTTTCTTTCTTTCTTTCTTTCTTTCTTTCTTTCTTTCTTTCTT
>JAJPUD010004421.1:0-11859 GCA_023553655.1 Myrmecobius fasciatus | reverse complement strand
ATATCAGATAAAGGAAACACAATGTAAGCAAACATCAATCAAGGAGTATGAGAATGTTATGTTGTGGTCCACATTTCACATCCCTCTCTCTGGGTGTATATGGCTTTCTTCAGTGAACAATTGGAGGTGGTTTGAAACATTTCATTGTTGAAGAGAGCCATGTCCATCAGAATTGATCGTCATATAGTACTGTTAAATGACATTTTTCTTTAGCAGTTCTACATATCCCTTCGGGAGAGTTTAAGTAATAGGTTATTATTTCATGCCTTAAATATTTTAACACAAGACATCTTTTGTGTTTTAAACTTTTTTTTAAGTGGGAGAAGAAATAGCTATCTAATACCTAATATTTACTTTGGATATTTTGTACCCCTTAAAGATTGATATGAGCCATAATTAAGTTTTGTTTGAGACATTTTCCCTAGAGCTACAGGACTGGGGTATGATGAGTCAAAAGGTTAGAGAATATCCTCTTTTAAGGATCAGATTCCCCCAAGAATGACTAGAGTGTGCCTAAACCCAAAGCTGGGATTCTTTGTGGGATATGGATAATATATGTAAATACTTTGCAAACCTCAAAGTACTAGATAAATGTCAGATGTTATTTTGTGGAGAGGTAGTATCTAGAATTTTGGCCTTCCTTCCTACCCCCCATCTTTGTTCCTCCCTCCCTTCCTCCCTCCTTCCTTTTTCCCTTCCTCCCTCCCTCCCTCCCTCCCTTCATCCCTCCTTCCTTTCTCCCTTCTTCCCTCCCTCCCTCCTTCCTTCCCTCCTTTCATCCCTCCTTCCATTCCTCCCTCCCTTCCTCCCTCCCTCCCTTTCTCCCTTCCTCCCTCCTTCTCCCTCCTTCCCTCCCTCCTTTCCTTTCTTCTTCCATTCCTTCCTCCCTTCCTCCCTCCCTCCCTCCCTCCCTTTCTTCCTTCCTTCCTCCCTTCCTCCCTCCTCTCTCCCTCCCTCTCCTCTTTCCTTTCTTCCTTCCTTCCTTTCTCCCTGCCCCTCCCTTTCTTTCTTCCTTCCTTTCTTTCCTTCATTTATTTTTTCTTTCATTTGTTTCTTCCTTCCTCCCTCTCTACCTTCCTTCTTTCATTTTTCCCTCCCTCCCTTCCTTCCCTCTCTCCTTATCATTTCCCTTCACTCCCTCCCTCTTTCCCTTCCTCCCTTTCCCCCTTCCTTCCTTCCTCCCCTCCTCCTTTTCTCTCTCCCTCCTTTTCTTTCTCCCTTCCTTCCCTCCCTCATTTCCTTCCTTCTTGTATCTTTATATTCACCAGGATTTCTTGATCCATGATGACACTGGAGGCAGCTAGGGCAGAAAGCTCTGGTAGAAGGTTTCCTAGGAAAGGGATTAGTTTTTAGAACATCTGTAATGGCAATTAAGCTTTAGTAGAACATAACTTTGGAGTTTGCAGAATTTAATTAGCCATGAGAATTGCTTTAGTAAGCAGCATTGAGGACAGAGGGCACTAGTAGACCAATCAATATTTATGGTAAAAGGAGGATACCAGGAAGAGCCCAACACACACACATACACACATTCATTTAGTCTTGGCATCCAGCATCTCTACAACTTATATCACCTATTAACAAACCCATTTTTATGAGCGATGGATAAGAAACTTCAGTCTACTTGTTTATTCACATGCAGGACTCCTGGACTATGGTCAATATGAGAGAACCTTGCCTTCAGTTCTCCTTTATTGCCTTAATTATGTCTTGACTTGGGTAAACGTGTTATAGAAAAAAACGTGAAGTAGGTAAAGTCTGTGAAAGTTTGCTTTTATGCCTTATCCCTAACCTATGGAAAATGCCTACTTCTATTCAATCTGTAGAGGCCCTTACTCCTGGTATTGATAAATAAGCATTATTATTAATAAACATTGATAAATAAAAAATTCCTGGTTACACTGCTAGTTGATAGGGGTGTAGGTTTCCAGGGAGTATCTGCATTTTAGCAGGAGTCTCTGGAGCCTCTGATGGTAGAATTACCAGGATTGTGGCTAGTTTCTATTTATTTCCTTTTATCATTCAACTCCTCAAAGTCTTTCATGCTTCTTCTCTGTCTCTCCAAATCCAACCCATTTTACAAAGCTAAAAGGGAGTCCTTCCTTCATTAAAACTTTTTAGATCAGTCCATCCCCCATTGATACTTCTCTCCTCTGAATTCTTAACACTTTCCCCATCTCATTCATCTAACAGTCTGACCATATTCTGTCTCATTGTTTCTTATATTGTTGGCAGTGTATCAGAATGAATACGAAAACCTGGGAGCCTTGCTCCAGTCTTGTTTCTGACATGTATTGGCTGTATGACTGGAAAATCATTTGACCTTTTTAGTTCTCCAGTTGTTGTTCAATTGTTTTCAACTCTTCATTTAGGGTTTTCTTGGCAAAGATACAGGAGTGGATTGTTATCCTCTTCTCCAGTTCATTTTACAGATGAGGAAATTGAGGCAACAGGGCTGAGTAATTTGCCCAAGGTCACACAGCTAATAAGTTACTGAGACTAGATTTGAATTCAGGTCCTCCAGAATCCAGGCCAGGTACTAACCACTACGTCACCTTGCTTCCCTTTAGTGTTCCAGACAACTATCTAAATAGGTTGCAGAGAAAGTGCTGATTTGTATTTGTAGTGGAAGCTTCCTTATTGAGGAATTCCCTACATTAGTGAAATCATAGATACAATCTCTATTCTTGGCACTGTTTTATAATTCTGTTATTGTTAACTTAATCTTTCATATATTCATGTATACCAGTGGAGAGGTCATGCTGGACCCCAACTCTGGACCCTGGCCTAGCTTATGAAAATTACTAACATAAATATTTTCTTTTTTTATTTATTTTATTTTATTTGCATAACATATGTGTGGGTAATTCTTCAACAATAACCCTTACATAGCTTTCTGTTACAAATTTTTCCCCCCAACTCCCCACCCCTCCCCTAGATGGCAGGATATCCACTACATAACATAAATATTTTCTAAAATTACTAACATAAATTGTGTTTAAGCTTGCTGGGCCCAGAGAAGGAACACTTACCCTGTAAACTGTTCTTTGAACCCAGGTAATCAGGTTGCTGTTTTGATTAACTCTGTTTTTAATAGATTCTGTGGCTAAGCTGTCCTTTGAAAAAGATTGTTTTTTAGCAGTCTTAGCATTCCTAACATGGTTTAGAGCCAAAATTAGATAAAGTTTCTTCTCTCTGACCCTAACTGTCAATTAGTTACCTGTGCTATTTGGCCTACTTGATTTGGTGAAATAAAGCTTTGACTTTAAGAGAATTCTGTGTGAATTTCTCACTTTGACTCTGAACCAAATTCTCTCTGCAATACCAGGACTCAAGTAAATTCATACTTGACTCCACAGTGATTTTACATATATATATATATTTTTTTTTCATACACACACACATATATAATTATAAAGTGATTCAAGTGACTTAGAGAGGGTGGTTATGAAATGGCTAGTGCTTTGTTCTCTGGTTAGCATATTTAGAATAATGGGCCAGAAGATGGACTCCCAGTCCTCTACCAGGAAAGGCCTTCCCCTGCTGTATAACTCCTATTGGCCTTTAATGCTGCAAACCAAGGGGCATTATCCAGTTCTTCAGAATCCTCAGAATCCCGAGGGTTTTGTGACCAGCAAGCCCCCCAAGGGAATGTTATCTGTGTATTATCTCACCTAGATGCTAACCTCTCAGAGGGCAGAGATGGTTTAATTTCTTACGTCTCTATCACACTGCCTTGCATGCTCAGTAAGAACTTAGATATTTATTGAATGAATGAATTAATCTGAAGATGTAATGATCAGATACCAGGTAAATACCATCCCACTCAAAAAGCCTGCCCTGTTCCCAGGAACTTCCAACACAGAAGCTTGCTTGGCAACGAAGATAAGTCTGATTTATGGTCCTTAGCTCATTCAGATAACTCTAAAAGCCAGAAAGGGCAGTCAGGCTGGCGTCAGTTTTGCTTCTTGGAATCAATTTGTTTTTTGAAACTTAGTTTGGTAATTCATTTCCATGTCTGAGTTTCAAATTCAAGGACTTTGAGGCAGGGATGAGATGAGACATTGTATGAGACTCAACTAGCTTCCAAGAGCTTGGAATAAATAAATATATTATTTTGTTTTGTTTATGAGTGATAAGAATATTACTATCTTTCCATGGGGTTAGTGAGCTTAAGCTTTTTTCCTTTCCTAGAGGGTTGTCACCTAATGTCGATGATTCATTTTGCTGAGAACTTTGTTACCCATGGAAGAGGGGCATTTAATTTGTGTTAAATATGGTGTGTCACCATCTGAAAGGTCTAGTAGCTCATCAAGTGAGGGAGGGGGTGGGAAGGAACAAGCCTTACCAGGCATCTTGTGAAGAGCTTAAGAAATATTGTCTCATGTGCTTTAAGGTGGGTTCTGTTCTCATCCATAGTTTACAGTTGAGGAAGCCAAGGCAGACAGAAATAAAGTGACTTGCCCAGATTCACACAGTTAGTTCAAGTAGGTTCCAGAACTTCTGGTGCCATTCCTGAGCCCATTGAACAGGGAGCTAAACTCCTCAAAAAGAAGATAGTGCCTGATTTGGGGATGATATATAGGATAAGAGAAACAGAATATGAAAACTGTAAGAGAGATGTTATCTGGTACAAACTGTTCCCAAGCAGGAATCCCCTCTGTAACATCCCAAGCAAGGGGCCATTCAGTCTTTACTTGGAGTCTTCTAGTAATGAGGTAGCCCATTCTGCTTCAGAATAGCTATAATTATATTAGGTTTCTTTTCTTATAAAGGGGCAATTCAGTTAAATGGATAGAGAGCTGATCTCAGCAAGATCTGTGTTCACATTTTTTACACACATACTTTATTGTATGACTTTACTATAAGTGGCAGAGAAGGTACTAAACTATGTTAGAAAGCATTTCTTCATCCATGAGTTCCCTATGGAGATGAAATCATAATTTTACTCTATTGTTATTCTATCCCTTTTGAGTTTGACTTAAGAATATTGGGCCTGAAGCCAGGATTGATTCAAATATTGCCTCATGTACTTATTAATTGTATGACCCTGGAAAAATGACTTAACCTATGTCTCCCTCAGTTTCCTCATCTATAAAATAGGGATTAAAAATAGCATATGTCTCTGTATATTAAATGTAAGCAGATTTTCCTTGTTTAGTCCTTTCTTGTTCATTTTTTAATCTTTTATGCTTTTCTTTCTTGTGCAAAATCTCTGTTCTTATTTTTTTTTTAAATCAGGAATGCTTGGACATCCTCTGTTTCATTAAAGATCCATATTTTTCCTGAGTAAGATTATACTCAATATAACAAAAATTGTTTATTTAAAACCAAATACAAAATAAGAAAAAAAAACAAATAGAAAAAGAAAAACAAAACAAAACAAAGCAAAACATTGTCATGTATCCAGCAGAATATCATTAAGGAGTCAAAATATGTAACAAATTTTCATTTTAAGAAATCATATCTAATAATAGAAGACATTATATTCATGATTATCTTTTTTTTGCTTCCTTGTAGGTTATTATTTTGTTCTCTGCTGTGCACTTTTTATTTACTAATTTTTTCTCCTTTTCATTCCCTCACCTCTTTCAAGCAGACACAGTTAAGCACAGATATATTTATGTGTATATCTATATCTAGATAGATAGATACAGCTATATACACATACATACACCTACATGCATACATACACATACTCATATATACATATACATTTATTCATAGACATGTATCTAAACAATATATTAATATAATATAATATAATAGCTGATATTTCTCTCTTGATTGAATTTTTAAGCTTGACTTTGAGATCAAGGATTACTAGCCAATTTTTTTCCTAATAAATTCTACTCCTGATTCTTATTATTGTGCTTGTATATATGTCTTTATTTTTTATCTCTGCTAACTCTTCTTTAGTTCTACTCCTTAACTTGCCTTGTTATTACTTAATTCCCCCCACCCATGAATCCCTTCGTTTTCTTCTCCCCTCATTCTTTCCCTCCCTCTTTATCCCATTCCCAGTAATCTAAACACTTTATCTCCTGTTAATCTAAACACTCTTTTGTACCCCATCTTTTCCTATTTCTTTCCCCCTTATTTCTTTACAGATTTGGAGAGTGCTATATTCTTCATGGTATATATACATAGTCCTTTGAAATTGGTCTTTGATGTTGGCTTTTATGTTAAATTTAGCAATAATGTTCCTATGTGTTTTCCTTGTAAGATCTCTTTGAGATAGTGATTGGTGAATTTTTTCTATTTTTACTTTTCTCTTTTGTACTATCACTTCAGGACAATTTTCTTTGACTATTTTTTTTATTTTCGGAGTGACAGAACTCCAGGTTCTCACTTTGATTTGGGATTTCTGTCCTGGTCTTATGCCTCTTCAGGTTTCATCCAGGACCAGAAGGTGGGTCTGTGACACTGTTTTGCTCCTGGAGTGAGAGCCTCACTACTTCTGAACTTGTTCCTCTCATGGCACACTCCAGAGTGTCATCCTGGGTATAGATAACCTTGTTAGTCCATCTAGAATCTGTGACCTGGAACTTGGTAGTGGACAACAGAGCTGCCATTTGGCACCTTTCTCTAGGGCATTCAGCCCTTTTCTTGCCCTGGTGAGCTTCACTCACCTGGAGTGCTTTTGGCTCATTGTACTCCTGGCCAGACTCATCCTTAGTGTATACAGTCCTCTCTGTCCCTCTCTGCCAACCTGGGCTGGAAAAAATGACTCACTTCTTCCTGCTCTTCTACCATCTTGAATCTATTTTCAAGAATAAGAATCTATTTTCTTTATATGTGATGGTATGCTTTTTCACTTCCTTTTATATAAGTAATATCCTTCTATTATCATATTCTAGTCATGAATCATATTCCATTATATCCCAACATATTTCTGTTCAATTTATGACCTTTTTTACAACTCCTATCCATTTTTCTTCTGATCAATATTTTCATTATTTTTATATTGATCTCCAAAGGCAAGAGTATTATTGCTTTCCCTCTTTTCAGATTCTGTCTCTTGTGAATTACTATACTTCTTTCTCTCCTATGTAGCACCTGCTATTTTCTTTTATGTAGATTAGTGGATATAGGTGGGAAGATTTTTCTCTGCCCTGCCCACTTTCAGTTTAAAGCCCTCTGGGTCTGACTTAAAAATCCCTAAGCAAATATATGCTTCCAAATGTTCATAAGAAGTATTACATCCCTGGGCAAGAGCCAGTCATCACTGTATTTTACTCCCTGGTCCAGAATCCAAATTCTATTCTCAGAAGTTGTCTTTTTAACAAACCGTGCACTTCCCAAATATCCCCTTTTTCCCCTGAAGCTTCAGCCTTATGTCAGCAGCAGTGATTCAAACACCAGCACCAGAGTCCAAGAGCTTCAGTTTTATGTCCCATACTTCATTATTTCTATGGATATTCTTTAGTCTCTTTTCTTCAAAGGTTGCCAGAAGTGGGAACTGGTTGTTAGATTTTTCGGTTCTCAGAGGTGCTTTTGCATGTCCCAGAGAGCTGTTTTGTGAAAATGTCACTTTTCCTAATTACTTACATTAGTTTGACACAGAGCTGCCTCAGGGGCTGCTTCAGCAGAAAGCATCCAGCCACCGGCCATATCTCATCTTCAGGTGACCACTACTAGATAACCGTAGTCAGCCAAGCAGAACCTGGGACTCCTAATCATTATTCAGTGGCGTAGAAGAATTTGCTTTATTTCTCAGACTCAGAGCCTACACTCTGTGAGGAGAGCCTCCAACCTATTACATATATAACTTGGTTTTATTGTAGTTATATTCTTTGATGTTACTCTTTATTTCCTTCCCTACCTCCCTGAACTCTCCAAATACCCTCTGAGAGAGATCTGGAATCTCTGTTTTCTATAATTGGTTTGAACCTCTACAAATTATCTTTCTTCATTATCCTCCTTCAGTCAGATTTGTTCTTACAGAGGAATATTACTTCAGAGGTATTACCAGAACAAACATACAAAAATTCACCCAATTCAAGTCCAAAATTTCTACCCACACTCTTTTATGCAAGTATCTGATGATTCAGGCTTCTCTGGGTTTCCCTATGGAGCTGGCTACAATTTCTGGTCTAGAATACTGGGCTCTGAAATAATTATGATTCCTGCATGGGATTCTATGCTCTTTCTGTCTGTCTTTTCATTAATTAAATGTAGGACAACCCCTGGTACAAAGTACATGGTTAATAAATATTTACTGATTTGGCTTAGATTGAATTCTCTGCACCTAGAATTGAAAGGACAAATGAAACAGCCCCAAACCTCAAGCCCATTTTTTGGGTGACCACATAGCCTTAGGGGAGGGGAAGATGGCCTTCAAGCCCTCCCCATTCCTTCCTGCATATTGTCATCTGCTTTGAGGGAACAAATCCTACACCCATGTTCACTAACAGAAAGAGGGTCTATCCATGGGTCACCTTAAAACTATGATAGCTCTGGCTATACAACCAAGGGAAAAAAAACCAAACTCCCAGTTTTATGGTAAGCTAACATAGAATGTTTGATCTTGGACCAGTTGTCCTATCTCCTAGAAGCAGCCCTAACATTATTTCAGATGTATCCTTCCATTTTAGATGACCTGGACACACATCAAACCTTGGCTATCTATAACTTCTATTGTCCAATAGTCCTCCTTCCCTTCCTTTTCTGTTAATTTTCTTCCATTTCCTGACAGGTTTGGAATTCCCCCAGCCTCTTCATGTTCTTATTTACCTCTCTTTTCCACTTGAAACTTTTCTATTCTTGGGGCAGGTAGGTGGCGAAGTAGATAGAGCACCAGCCCTGAAGTCAGGAGGACCTGAGTTCAAATGTGATTTCAGACACTTAATGTTCCCTAGCTGTGTGACCTTGGGCAAGTCACAACCTCAACTGCCTAAGCAGAAAGAAATTTTTATATTCTTACAAACAACACTACATTTTCCAGTATAAGGCAGAATGTATATAGGTATTTCTCTTGAGCTTTCACCTTCTTCCCTAATAGGACCAATAACTTGTATTTTTTTTAATATAGTAGAAGTTGTACTCTATGGAATATGTATGGAGTTAGCTGTATGGGTTATCCCCTGGAATATGTGCTAATTTCTCTTCATAGAATAGACTTCTGTGTGATTTAGTATCAGAGAAGCTTAGTGCAATTGATTGCTAGCCACTGAATAGGTGGACTTCAAAAAAGTCAACCCTCAGTATCTTTCTTGCTCTATTTGCTGAACAAGTTGGGGCTATTCAACTTTTTTTGGATTTTTGGCAGCCTGGTGGTTACAAGCATATGATAGTTTTAAAAAAAAGTCTTCTGCCTTGTTGAGTCTGACCCCTGGGATTTCCTCATCTAATTTGTTTCTTTCCTGAGAATTAGGTAATTGAGAAGCAATCTTGAGATGCGCATTTCCAACATTGGAGGCAACAAGGTAAGTTCATGAAGACTTAATTGAAGCAGACTGGCTGGAGTAGTGTTTGGTAACTAATTTAGTACTTCTTGGAACAAATGACCTTTGTCAGGAGAGTCTGATACTTGTCCCGACTTGTTGAAAGACATGAACCTAGAGAATTGGTCGAAAAGCTCAGAAATGAGTTATAGAATAACTTACTTAACAATCTCACCAACTGTCTTCCATTTATATAGAATATATTCTTCCCCTTGATTAATTTATTTTTCTTCTGTCAATTTCTGCTTATGGATCTGGTGTTAATTAAGAATTTTTCTTGTGTAGAAAAAATAAATAGCTGTCCTGTATCTTATTGATGTTGTCTGCTTTGAGGAAATCTTACATATGAGTCAAATCTAAACTTTAAGTGATTCTCCCTGGGTGTGGGGATATAAAGAACTAGAAAGTTCAGGCAAGAGTCTAATATTTCCCATATTGTTCCAAGACTGAACCCAGTCCAAGTATGTATCATTCCAGAACTGAGAACAGCAAAAAAAAAAAAAAAAAAAACCCTCCCTTTCCATAAAGGGAGATATGTGGATTAGAGGATGTATGTGAGAAATTTTTTCTCTACCCTTCCCCCTTTCAGTTTAAAGTCCTCTTGAGCTGACCTGAAAATCTCTAAGCAAATATATGCTACCAAATGTCATAGGAAGTGCTTCATCCCTGGGCATTGGTCATTTATGATTGTATCTTAATCCTGAACAATGGTTAATAATTATTCTAATAGTACTTTGAAATTCAACTTCAGAAAGGATTCATTTAAATGATACATCTTTTCTCCTTTCTGTGACCCGAGACATTTCTTTCATCCCATTCTTTCTTATTCTCAGACAAATATAAACATGATAGAAGCATAAAATATCATAGCTAGAAGGGATCTTAGAGATACAACTCCCTCCATTTTAGAGCTAAGACCATCATAGGAATAAAGTGACTTTTTTGATGACCACACATATCTCTTTAGATTATACCACCTTATAAGTCCCCATAATTAGCTCTGAAAACAGCAACATGAAAAACCTGAAGTTTGGGACAATGTCGTCTCTGTTCTAGGAACAGAGCCCAACTTTAACATAAAATTAAAAGTCAAGAAGTAGGCTGGAAAATAAGCAAAAAACAAAAAAAGGGCCATACCATAGAAAGTAACTATGATGATAGGGAAGATCAAAACACAAATTCAGAAGAGGATAACAATGTCAAAAAGGTACGTGTGAAGTTTCAAAGAAAAAATATGAATTGGTGTCAAGCCTCAAAAGAACTCCCAGAAAAGCTCAAAAAGGATTTAAAAACCAAATAAGTTCTTACAGAACAATAATATTACATAACATTCATATACCATAACTTACTTAGCCATTCTCTAATTGATGGGCATCCATTCAATTTCCAGTTTCTTGCCACTACAAAAAGGGCTGCCACAAACATTTTTGCACATGTGGGTCTCTTTCCCTCCTTTATAATCTCTTTGGGATATAGGCCCAGTAGAAACACTGCTGGGTCAAAGGGTATGCACAGTTTGATAAATTTTAAATTTTTTTTTAAAATTTATTTTTTTAAGCTTTTTATTTGCAAAACATATGCATGAGGGGGGCGGAGCCAAGATGGCAAACTGCAGACAGCTTTCTCTGTGAGCTCCTGACACCTTCCCTCAGACCCAGACAAATTGAGCCTCTGAACTGGTTCGGGAGTGAGGGCTCCACCAAACACTTGGACTACAATGCACTTCTATCAACAATCTACTTTGAAAAAACTTTGGAGAAGGTTAGCCTCAGGGGAAATCAGCTGCTGGTCGAGATCAGACACCAGCCGGGGCAGAAGTCAGGGCTGTGATAGAGGGGCGGATTTTAGGCACCCAGGCAGCCCCTGGGAGACGCCTGGGCCACTTTGCTCTCCTTGCAGGCAGGTGCTTTGGCAGATCTGCCTTTGGTAAAGGGTGGATTGAGAGCAGCTGAAAATGTGGTCCTAGTGCAGATCTAGCCCCACCAGCGCACCCACCAGAAGTCAACTCAGCAAACTGCCCCAGGGCAAATTGAAACTGTGGCAATATTCCCTGCTGGTGACTGATACCTCAACTCAAAAGCATGAGTAAGAAGCAGAAGAGACCTCTCACCATAGACAGCTTTTACAGAGAAAAATTAGAGCAGTCCCCAGATTCTGAGATTCTGAAAACAATCCCAGATGAAGCCACAAAGGCAGACTTAAGCTGGTCTCCCTTCCAGAAGGCTTACCTGGAAGAATGCATAAAGAATCTCAAAAGAGAGCTAGAAGAAGAATGGGGAAATAAATTGAGATCAGGGCAACAGAGATATCAAAAACTGGAAAACAGGACTGGTGAATTGGAAAAAGAAAACAATTCACTGAAAAATAAAATTGGTGAATTGGAAAAAATCACCAATTCACTGGAAAATAAAAA
>JAJPUD010004420.1:177223-198359 GCA_023553655.1 Myrmecobius fasciatus | reverse complement strand
TGTTCAATATTGTATTAGAAATGCTAGCCTTGGCAATAAGACAAGAAAAAGAGATTAAAGGAATTAGAGTAGGTCATGAGGAAACCAAATTATCACTCTTTGCAGATGATATGATGGTCTACTTAGAGAACCCTAGAGAATCAACTAAAAAACTATTAGAATTAATCCACAACTTTAGCAAAGTTGCAGGATACAAAATAAATCCACATAAATCATCAGCATTTTTATACATCACCAACAAAATGCAACAGCAAGAGATACAAAGAGAAATTCCATTCAAAATAACTATCGATAGTATAAAATGTTTGGGAATATATCTGCCAAGGGAAAGTCAGGATCTATATGAGCAAAACTACAAAACACTCTCCACACAAGTAAAGTCAGATCTAAACAATTGGAAAAACATCAAGTGCTCTTGGATAGGTCGAGCGAATATAATAAAGATGGCAATACTACCTAAACTAATCTATCTATTTAGTGCTATACCAATCAAACTCCCAAGAGATTATTTAACTGAACTAGAAAAAATAACGACAAAATTCATCTGGAAAAACAAAAGGTCAAGAATTTCAAGGGAATTAATGAAAAAAATGCAAATGAGGGTGGCCTAGCTGCACCAGATCTAAAACTATATTATAAAGCAGTGGTCACCAAAACCATTTGGTACTGGATAAGAAATAGAGTAGTGGATCAGTGGAATAGGTTAGGTTCACAGAACAAAATACTCAATGACAATTGTAATCTAGTGTTCGATAAACCCAAAGACCCCAGTTTTTGGGATAAAAACTCACTATTTGACAAAAACTGCTGGGATAATTGGAAACTAGTCTGGAAGAAATTAGGCATTGACCCACACCTAACACCATATACCAAGATAAGGTCAAAATGGATTCATGATCTAGGCATAAAGAATGATATTATAAACAAATTAGAACAATGTAGGATGGTTTACCTCTCAGACCTGTGGAGGGGGAAGGAATTTGTGACCAAAGAAGAACTAGAGGTCATCATTAATCACAAAATAGATAAGTTTGACTATATCAAGTTGAAAAGTTTTTGTACAAACAAAATGAATGCAGACAAGATTAGAAGGGTAGCAGCAAACTGGGAAAATATTTTTACATCCAAAGGTTCTGATAAAGGCCTCATTTCTAAAATATATCGAGAATTGACTCAAATATATAAGAATTCAAGCCATTCTCCAATTGACAAATGGTCAAAAGATATGAACAGACAATTTTCAGACAAAGAAATTGAAACTATTTCCGGTCACATGAAAAGGTGCTCCAGGTCACTATTGATCAGAGAAATGCAAATTAAGACAACTCTGAGATACCACTACACACCTGTCAGATTGGCTAAAATGACAGGAAATGATAATGATAGCTGTTGGAGGGGATGTGGGAAAACTGGGACACTGATACATTGTTGGTGGAACTGTGAGCGGATCCAACCATTCTGGAGAGCAATTTGAAGCTATGCTCAAAGAGTTATCAAACAGTGCATACCCTTTGACCCAGCAGTGTTTCTACTGGGCCTATATCCCAAAGAGATTTTTAAGGAGGGAAAGGGACCCACATGTGCAAAAATGTTTGTGGCAGCCCTTTTTGTAGTGGCAAGAAACTGGAAATTGAAAAGATGCCCATCAATTGGAGAATGGCTGAATAAATTATGGTATATGAATGTTATGGAATATTATTGTTCTGTAAGAAATGACCAACAGGAGGATTTCAGAGAGGATTGGAGAGACTTGCATGAACTGATGCTGAGTGAAATCAGCAGAACCAAGAGAACATTATACACAGCAACAAGACTATACGATGATCAATTTTGATGGACATGGTTCTCTTCAACAATGATGTGATTCAAACCAGTTGTGCTGCGATGAAGATAGTCATATACATCCAGAGAGAGGCCTGTGGGAACTGAGAGTGAACCACAACACAGCATTTTAACGCTTTCTGTGAATATTTCCATGCATTCTGTTTTCCTTCTTAGGTTGTTTTTTTTCTTCTCTTTCTAGATCTGATGTTTTTTGTGCAGTAAGATAACTGTATAGATATGTATACATGTATTGTACTTGTCATATAATTTATCCTATCTAGCATGTATTAGATTACCTGTCATCTAGGGGTGGGGGGCGGGGGGAGGGAAAGGAACAGCTTGGGAAAAAAAAAGTTTTTTTGCAAAGGTCAATGTTGAAAGGTCACTCATATGTTTTGCAAATAAAAAGCTTTATTAAAAAAAAAAAGAATGATGCTTGTAACTCATTAGAACTTTCTTATTATTATAGCAATTAGACAGAGGGCACAGGTGTGAGTTGAATAAGAAGGGATAATACCTTTTCAAAAAATGATGAAATTAAGGGGTGAGAGAGGAATGCATTGGGAGAAAGGGAAAGGGAGAAGTACAAAGATGCAAATTATCCGCCATTGAAAAAAAAGCAAAAAAAATTCTAGAATATATTATAAAGGAAAAGGCCAAAAAAAAAAAAACCCAAACCAAACCAAACCCCCCCCCCAAAAAAAAAACCACCTTTTACAGTGAAGGGGAAGAGAGGGAAGAAAGAATGGGAAAATGAACCTTACTCCCAAGAGAATTGGCTCAAAATAGAAATAACATACATACTCAATAGGAGTATAAAAATCTATCTTACTCTCCAGGAAAATAGTAGGGGAATGGAATATGGGAGGGGGGAGGATGATAAAAGAGAGGGCATATTTAAGGAGGAGTACTCAGTAGCAAAATATTTGAGGAGGGACGGGGTAAAAGGAAAGAGAGAATAAATGGGGGGAAATACAGTTAGCAATAGTAATTGTACAAAGAATTTCAAAGCAAGTTTCTCTGATAAGGCCTCATTTCTCAAACATAGAAGGAACTGAGTTAAATTTATAAAAAATGAGAGCCATGCCCCAATTGATAAATGATCAAAAGATATGATCTGTGCCCAAAGGGCTATAAATCCATGCATATCCTTTGACTTAACAACTCTATTCATTACTTGGCATGAATACCAAAAGAGATTGGGGGGAAGGGAGGAAGGAAAATGACCTATATGTACAAAAAATATTCATAGCACTTCTCTTTTCAAGACAAAATAATTGAAAATTGAGGGGATGCTTATTAATTGGGGAATGGCTCAATAAACTGGTCTGTGTTTATGATGAAATATTATTGTAGATGAGTAGGATTTTCATGGGGGAGGGAATGAAGGGGGGAAGGGGGAACCTGGAAAGTCCTCCACAAACTCAAGTAAAGCAAAATGTACTGTATACAAAGTAACAGTGATGTTCAGGGATGGCCAACTGTGAATAACTTTGCCATTCTCAAAAGTACAATCATCTATTACTGCTCTGAAAGACTTACGATGAAAAATCCTATCCAAACCCAGAGAAGGAACTGATTGTGTCTGAATACAGACTAAAGGATTCTCTCTCTCTTTTTTTTTTAACTTTTTCTTGAGGGTTTTTATTTTCATTAGGGTGGAAGATCCATGATTTCCCCCCCCACAACTTGACTTTTATGGAAATATTTTTGCATAACTTCACAAGTGGCTTCTTAATTGTGGGTGGGAATAAAGAAGAGAATCTAGAATTCAAAAATTTTTAAAAAATGTAATTTTTTTTGTTTTGAATGTAATGGGAAAAATATTAAATAAACAAAGTAAAATAAAGTTATAATTTAAAAAAAACTTGTTATTTCTTATACAGGTAGCCCCTAGAATACTTCCAGGATAGCTGTTTGTTTTTTTTGGGCCTCACAAATTAACTTGGCACCATCCCCAAAAGATACACCATCTGTCCTAGCCTGTCTTTGTGAAATTAAGGGAGTTTTTAATCTCTTCCAAGGAGACAGCTAGACTGGTAGTTTTGATCCTCTAGCAAAAATTACAAGATGCATATGGGTCTCATAAAACAATTAACATTCTTTAATTGTCAGAAAGGGGCATGATTAAACTCACCTGAATGCCAGCCCACTTTTCTTAGTATAACCAATCATAATGTTTCCCCAAACCCCTTCTTTGTTGGGTCAATAAAAAGTGTCCCCTCCTCATTTGCATCACTGGCTTTACTAAGATTGCCAGTCTAACCTGCTTTGTTAACAGTTTATGCATCAGTGTTAATTTACTGATTTTGCTCAGAGCCTGTACCTCAATTTACCTTGCCACAAAGGTGTAATAAGATGAGTAGTACAAATATTACTAATTTACATTTTACAGATAATGAATCAGAGGTTCCTAGAGGACAACTATCTTGTTTATGATCACACAACTAATAAGAATCAAAGTTAGGATTCAAATCAAGGGAGAATTACTGAATCTAAGATTCAATTACTTCATACTACCATACTAATATAAAAGGAAAAAATTTTCACTGGAAAGAATATCACTTTATGCAGTTTTAAATGAAAAAACTGTAACATGAGGTGGATGGAGATAACAAAAAACAGTAAAAGGATGGAACCTCTTAACTCTTATTTTGTGTCTAAAATCTCTTGAAAATGAAGTCCAGAACAACACTGATTAACAGGAACTGAAAATTCAAGAAATATAAAGGACATGGATCAGCAGTACCTAGCTTCCCTCAGTGAATTTGAAGCCACTAGGCTTAGACAAACTATATACCAGAGTACTACAAGAACTGGAAGAAATGATTTTTTGAGCTGCTATTCATGATGTGGAAGACTAGGGAACAGGAGAAATACTCCAGACTGGAAGGAGAAAAATTTTGTCCCCAATTTTTTCAAAAAACAAGTTGAATCTACAAAGCAAAGAAGTGATTTTGACTTTTATTCTTGGTAGAACTCTAGAATACATTATAAAGGAAATGGCACATAGCATTTAAAAAGAAAATAATAATCACTGAAAGACAGCAGTTTCATCAAAAATAAATCATGTCAGACTATCCTCAATGCCTTTTCATGACAAGGTAACTAAACTAGTAGACCAGAGGAAGACGTAAACAAATTATACTTATATAATTAGCAAAACATTTGAAAAATTTCTCATACTGCTCTTATGAATGAGAGAGCTATGAAATCAATTAACAATATCAGCAGGTGGATTTGGAACAGGCTGAATTATGGGACTAAAAAAATAGCTATTGATGAGACAATGTCAGTTTGGAGAGTGGTTTCCAGTGGAGTGCCCCAGAAATCCTTTCTAGGCCTTGTGACATTTTAATATTTTTTCCAGGACTAAAATAAGTCAGTCAATAAAAATTTATTAGGTATTTACTATATATCAGGCATTGTGCCAAGCACCAAGGATAAAAGAGAAAAAAAAAGTCCCCACTTCAAGGAAGTCACATTCTCACATGGACATAATATGCAAGCAACTATGTAACAACAACATATATACAACGTAAAATGGAGACAATCTCAGAGGGAAGGCACTAGCGCTGAGGAGGTCCAGAAAAAGACTCTCGCAGAAAAGATTTGTGTTGAGACTTAAAAGAAACCAGAAGGCAGAGATGAAAAGAAGACATTGTGAAATGCTCTCCTTCATCAAGGAGGACAGGAAGTAAAAAGTCATGTAGGAAGATGAAACACAGGGAAATTAGCAAGCAGGCTAGCGCTCCTAAATAGTAGAATTCATGAAGGATTGTAAAGTGAAAGAGAATTGGGGAAGTAGCAAGGAATCAGGTTGTAATGGGCTTTAAAAGTCAAACAGCTGTTTGGTTCTAGAGGAAATAGTAGAGTTTATTGAGAAAAGGAAAGACACAATCAAACACACATTGGGAAGACTTCAGCAGCTGGGGTAAGGACAGATTAGTGTGCAAAGAGACTTAAAACAACAGGTTATGGGAACAGTTCAGGAGTGAAATAGGAGGACCTGAACCAAGCAGTAATCATGCCAAAGGAGAGAAGGGAATCCATGGTAGCGGATGAGAACACCAAGTAAAACAGTGTAGAACAGGACAGAGTCTTTAAAGACACCCATGAGTAGCTGGTACAACTTGGATGAAGAGCAAAGGAAACTGAGGAATAGTTGAAGATTGAGCAAAAGAACACCCATTACACATCTAGCAATTAACAGATCATTGACAACTTTGGAAAAAACAGTTTCACTGAATAAAATCAGAAGCCAGTTTGCAGAGACTTTAAAAGAGAAAGGAGAAAAGTGATGGTATGAGTGTAGATAGCCTTGTCAAAGAATTTAGCAACAAAAAGGAGTAGAAATAAAAGACAGTAGCCAGGGAATAAACAAATCAAGTGACAACTAAGAACATGGCCATGTTTACAAGCAGCACAAAAGCAGCCAGTAGTCAGGGAAAGAATGTGGATCAGTGAAAAAGTAAGAATGATAATGGGGCAATATGCTGAAGAAAATAGGCTAAAATTGGATCATTGGTGCACAGAAAACGGTTTTTCTTGGCAAAGAGCAGGGCCACTCCTTCATGAGAAATAAGGAGGTCAAAGAGGACATAGTGGAGGAAACTATCTGAGGGATGTAAGATGAGCAGGAGAAAAGAAAAGGGAGCTCTAGTTAGCTTCAATTTTTTTCAGTAAAGTATAAGGCAAAGTTCTCAGTTGAAAGGGGTGGAATGGGGAGGTGCTACATGAGATTTGAGGAGCAATAAAAACATTTGGAAAAGCCAATACGGTAAGTGGGATAGTGAATCAATTGGGGAAAGTCCAGTTGAAATTATATAATACAAATTATTAGAAAAACAGGCAGCACAGTTTGATGAATTTTTTCCAGTAGCACTTGAACAGGAATAAAGGCAGATGAAAATGATTCAAGAGGGGCTTTGGCAAGGCATGGTCAGCAAAATGATAAGAAGGTAAAAAAGAAAATATAGAAGATAGTGTAGAGTTGAACAGGCTCATCAAGGAGCCAAGATAAGAAAAAGAAGAAGGGACAGCCATTGAAGGAGTGATAGCTTAAAAAAGAACCAAAGGGTGGAGGGAATGGATGATGAACATGCAGAGTTACAAGGCAAAGGAAAGAGTAGAAAAAGGAAAGATTGTGAGAAAATTAGGGAACTTCAGAATTTATGAACATAAAAGTAGAGGGAAGGAAAAGATCATGGGAAATGAGTAAACTGAGGAACTGAAAGTAATGGTGACAAAGAGAGAATCTAGAAGTATCAACATAAATTCTGCAGATAATCTGCTAATAGATAATAGATATAAATAATAGATATTGACTAAGGAAGTCAATGAGAAGAACAAAGAACTGAAATATTGCCAAATATTTATAACAGCACACTTTGTGGCAACAAAGAATTGAAAATGAAGTGGATGCTGATTAAGGAACATGAAAAAACTATGTATATGACTTCCACAGTGAGAAATTACATATATGAATAATTCAGAAAAACATGGGAAGATTTATATAAACTAATTCTGTAAAGTAAGCAGAACCAAAAATTAATAATGAAACTTACCTCAACCTTTATGGCAGAGATATTCCATGTAAGATATAAGATAGAATATTCTATGTATGATTAAGTGCATTCATCATATTTTTAGCACTGTTTTTCTTTTCAAAAGGAAAGATTTGGACAAAAGCTTATGACTGTGACATAGAGAATAGGCATAAATAAAATGTGGTCTGTTTTTAATCTGTAGATGATATAAACTTTGAAGAGAAGACTAACATAGCAGATGACAGAACTCAGATCCAAGAAGATAGATTCCATAGGTTAGAATGATGAGTCAAATAAATTAAGAGAAATTTTAACAGAATAAATATAAAGTCCTATACAGAATTCCAAAAATCAAATTCACAACTACAAGACAAAGAAGGCACTGTTATTGTGCAACTGGTATGAAGACCAACTGGAAGATTTTGTGGAATACAAACTCAGGCCAGTATTCAAATGTCATCTATGCTACTTATTATCTTTGTGATCCTAGAGAAGTCAAAACCTCTCTGGGCTTCAATTCCTCAACTCTACAATGACAGGGTTAAACTAGATGTCCTCTTACAACTCTACATGAATGATATAAGCAAATTGTAAGATGGTGATCAAAAAATTTAATAAATAACATTTTAGTGTGCATTAAAAATGGCATATTATTTAGATCAAGGAACAAAACAGTCTAGCTGTACATTGCTCTGGTCAGGTCATTTCTAATATTATGTTTTAAAAAAAACAAGCTAGAGTAGAGAAAATCCTACCATGTTTTAAAAAAGACAAGGTAGAGTAGAGAAAACCAGGACAATGAGAAGCCTGAAGACAACAAGCCACAGGAGGAATACTTCAAAAACTTAGGGTATTTAGATATGAAAAGAGAAGAATCAGGATTACTATGAAAACTGTATTAAAGAATTTGAGTGGCTTTCAAGTGGAAGAAAGATAGATATGTTCTGTTTGATTGCAAAAGGCATAATGGAACACAATGGCTTAAAGGTAAAAGAGACAGACTTAGTTTGATAGAAAGACTTCTTAGCAATTAGGTATATAAAAATATGGAATTGGTTATTCAAGATGGAATAGGTCTTCAAGGATTGACTAGGTAACCCCTGTTAAAAATATTCTGTAGAAGGGATTCTTCAAGTATGGAATGTAGGAAGTGATCTTTGAGGGCTCTTATATGTCTTCTGTGATTCTTTGAATCTAAATATGAGACAACTATGAATAAATGTAAATTTTCAAAAGAGAAATAATATATATTTTTAAACATAATATATGGCTGGATGAGATAAGTGCCTGAATGGCAGGCAGAAAACCCGGACCCCAAATATCTACTCAAGGAAAAAACCTGAAATTCTCCCCATACCAAATGATGATGAAGAAACTCAATAATAAACCATAAAGTGCTTTCTTCTACCCCAAAATATGTTTTTTAAAACAGCCAGAAGCTACAGGCAATAAAAAAAGAAGTGATCAGTAAAGCTATCACACAGGAATAAGCAAAAAAGATTACAACCTCCTAGTAGAAGAAGAAATGGGCAAGAGACACAGGTAGCTTGCCAAGGCTATTTGTCCCGAGACAATTTGGAACTATGACCAAAGGGCTATCAAACTGTGCATGTCCTTTGATCTAGGAGTCTCTACTGGGCTTGTATCCCAAAGAGATAATAAAAGAGGGGAAAGGATCCACATGCGCAAAAATGTTTGTAGCAGCCCTTTTTGTAGTGGCAAGGAACTGGAAACTGAGTAGATGCCCCATCAGTTGGGGGATTGCCAAATGAGTTATAGTATGTGAAAGTAATTGAATATTATTGCTCTTAAAAAAATAATGAGCAGATTGATTTTGGAAAAGCCTGGAAAGACTTATATGAACTGATGCTAAGCGAAGTGTACATAACAAGAACATTGTACATAGCAAGATTGTGTGATGATCAAATGCGATTAACTTGACTCTTTTCAACAATGAGGTGATTGAAGGCAATTTCCAATGGACTTGTGATGGAAAGAGCCATCTCTATCCAGAAAGAAGATTATGGAGAATGAATGTGAATTACAGCATAGTATTTTCACCTTTGTTGTTTGCTTAGTTGGGTTTTTTTATTTGTCTTTTTTTTTCCCTTTTGAGCTGATTTTTCTTGTGTAGCATGATAGATGTAGAAATATGTTTAGAAGAATTGCACATGTTTAACCTATATTGGATTACTTGCTGTCTAGGGGAAAGGGATAGGGGGAAGGAGGGAGAAAAAATTGGAATATAAGGTTTTGCAAGAGTGAATGTTGAAAACTATTTCTGCATGTATTTGGAAAAATAAAAAGCTATTATTATTTTTAAAAAATACTCAAAGAACTTAAAAAAAATAAATGGTTCCCCACATTGTGGAGGAGTACCTTGGAAGGAGAAGGGAGGAGAAGAATAAAATCTAAGAGGATATTTACCAATTAGAAAAAGCCTTACAAATGTGGTATATGATTTTAATAGAATTTTATTACATTGTAAAAAATGACAAACGAGATTATTTCAAAAAATCTTAGGTAACACAAATTGATGCATAATGTGATAAGGCAAAATCAGAAGATAATTTATGTAAATACATTTGAGAAAAAATTTTGAGTAATTTTAAAATATGTAATTTTGAAATATGTAAGAACTGATCAATGCAATGACCAACAATGTCTCTAGAGGATCTAGGATGAAGCAGGTTACTCAGCTCATAACAGAAAGATAATGGGGCTCGAGAAGAATGAGACATATATTTTTGGACATATCCATATTTTCAACACATTTTGCTTAATTATACTCATGTGTTACAATGTTTTTTCTGCCTTGGGATGGGCATGTGTGTGGGTGTGGTAAGGGAAGGGGTAAGAATTGGAAGGTAGGGGGAATCAATGATAGGAAAGCCAAAAAAGGGGAAGGCAACTGAAACATTTCCAAAAATTCACAGAAGAGAACAAAAAAAAGGAAGTTCAGAGGGAAGCATAGATAAGCAGGACAAATTTGAAAGTAACATATAAAATACAAATACATATATACATATATAACGAATAGTATTTTCAAAATAGAGATTCACAGCTTCATATAAAATCTTTTTGTGTTCTGCTGTTTATGTGAAAGTGGCTTTTTTGTGTTCAAGTTCAGAATAAAATACTGAAACAAGAGTACTTGATATAAGCAAAACAATGATAATGAAATATAAATTTTAAAATATAAATCCTATAGACAGCTAGGTTATAAAATGGCTAGAGCAATGAATTTGGAGTCAGAAGATCTGAGTTCAAATTTGGTCTCAGAAACTTAATTGTATGACCCTGAACAAGTCATATAAGATGTTTCATCTATAACATGGGGATAATAGTACCTAACTTTCAAAAGTTGTTGTGAGAATAAAATGAGAAGATATGTGTAAAGTGTTTAACAAATCTTAAAAGTGCTATACAAATGCTAACTATTATTATCATATTAATCTTTTCACCTGGAAGTACAGCAACATGGTATCATTACATCATGGTACCATCTTTGAATATAAATGGATAAAAGGTACTACAGAGATTTACAATCCAAACACTGACACTACTAAGGTCACAGAAGTATTATCATGAGAAACTGATTTCTTAAACCTTAAAGCACCATTTAAAGGTCAGTTATTACTATCAAGATCAGTAAGTTATTAAGTGCTTTGTATATATACAAAGGCCTTTGTAAGGCATTAGGAAAGACAATGTTTAGCTAGTTTTCCTTAATAGAACTTATATTCTAGTGAGAAGATAATGCACAAAAGTAGATAGATAACATAAGATATTTCCTAACACAATAATCAACAGGATGATAAGAAATAAAGTATTAGGTAAGATCCAAAGAGAAAGATCATTAACAATTAGTAGGATCAAAACTAATGCAGACAAGATTAGGAGGGAAGCATCAAATTGGGAAATCATCTTTACATTTAAGGGTTCTGATAAAGGTCTCATCTCTAAGATATATAGAGAATTGTCTCATATTTATAAGAATTCAAGCCATTCTCCAATTGATAAATGGTCAAAGGACATGAACAGTCAATTTTCAGATGATGAAATTAAAACTATAATCATATGAAAAGGTGCACCAAATCACTATTGCTCAGAGAAATGCAAATTAAGACAACTCTGAGGTATCACTACACACCTGTCAGATTGGCTAAAATGACAGGAAAAGATAAAGATGAATGTTGGAGGGGATGTGGGAAGACTGGGACACTGATACATTGCTGGTGGAACTGTGAACGGATCCAGCCATTCTGGAGAGCAATTTGGAGCTATGCTCAAAAAGTTATCAAACTATGCATACCCTTTGACCCAGCAGTGTTTCTATTGGGCTTATATCCCAAAGAAATCATAAAAGAAGGAAAGGGCCCCACATGTGCAAGAATGTTTGTAGCGGCTCTTTTTGTAGTGGCAAGAAACTGGAAACTGAATGGATGCCCATCAATTGGAGAGTGGCTGAATAAATTATGGTATATGAATGTTATGGAATATTATTGCTCTGTAAGAAACGACCAGCAGGACGGTTTCAGAGAGGCCTGGAGAGACTTGCATGAACTAATGCTCAGTGAAGTGAGCAGAACCAGGAGATCATTATTCATGGCAACAACAATACTATATGAGGATCAGTTCTAATGGACATGACTCTCTTCAACAATGAAATGCTTCAAACCAGTTCCAATTGTTCGGTGAAGAGAGCCATATACACCCAGAGAGAGGGATATGAAATGTGGACCACAACATAACATTTTCATGTTCTCTATTGAGGTTTGCTTGCATTGTATTTCCTTTATCGGATTATTCTTTCTTGTAGATACTATTTCTCCTGCACAAAAAATGATGCAATAACTATACATATATTCGATTTCTTAAGTATTCTAACATAATTATCATGTAGTGGATATTCTGCCATCTAGGGGAGGGGTGGGGAGTAAGGGGGAAAAATTTGTAACGGAAGGTTTTGTAAGGGTTAATGTTTAGGAATTACCTATGCATATGTTTTGCAAATAAAAAGTATTAATAAAAAAAAACAATTAGTAGGATCAGAAGAGGTTTCATGGAGGAAGTAAAGATGTGATTTAATATGCAGTTCTCTTTTTTCTCTTTAAAATGAGTGTTGATATTTGTCAACATCATAATAATAAAAAGGAAATTTTAAAAGATATAGAAATTCAACAGGTGAAAAAATATCAGAAGACATTTCAGGCAGGTGAAACAGTGTGAGCAATGAACACAGGGATGAAAGAGTATAGGGAATGCTGGGGGAAACAAGATAGTCCAGTTTCCAAATTTTGGCACAACAGAATTAATTTTTTTTAATTTACATGAATGGAAAAGAAGAATGATAAAGATAATCCAAAATAATATTAATCTCAAAGTCATTTCCAGATACGTTATATGTTTTTCTAACTGCGTTTCTATAAATAAATTATTAAACATCAACTTGCATTTCTTGAAATCAGTAAACTCCCTGTGCATGCGCGCGCGCACACACACACACACACACACACACACACACACACCCCAGAAATGGATACAACTAAACTAGAGGAAGGAAAGGAGAAAAGAAAGAAGGAAGGAAGGAAGAAGAGAGAAAGGGAGGAAAGAAAGGGAAGGATGAAAAGATGGGAAAGAAGGAAAGCAAGGACGAAGGCAGAAAGAAGGGAAGGAATGAAAGAATTTAGCAGACCATTACCCTAAGTGTTCCAGATAAAAACAAGCAGAGAGAAAAACAAAATTTTAAATTTTCCATTCTAATGGAGAAAGATAAGATGGATTTTTAGATCTAGAGAACAGGACCAGAATCAAGAGATAATGAAGGCAGATCAGGTTGGGGCCCTCCATAAAATGGAAGTTTTAAAAGCAATTCAATAATGGGAGAAAAATTGGGATGGGGGGATGGAGGGGGGATGAAGGCAGGGACTGACTCTGAAGAGGAATATTCCAGAATGAGTAGATTATGAGGGTGGTCAAAGGAAACCAGGAATAGATATTTGCCATGGATAGCAAAAAAAACTCCAAACTACATGAAAGCCTATCAATTGAGGACTGAACAAACTCGAATATTCTATTATCATACCATGTGCAGTAATGTATATAGGGAATTCAGAGAAACTTAAAAGATTTGTATGAATTGAAGCATGGCAAAGAACAACATACATACATAACTTCAATGATATAAATTAAAATAGCAATAAAAGGGTAACCAAACTCAGATTAATTTCAATAACCAATCTTTGTTCAAGGGAAAAGATGATAGAACACATTTCCCTGGTGGCATGCAGGTTCACAATATTGCATGTACATGCAATACAGTCAGATATAGTAACAGTATCAGTCAGATTTTGCCTATTTTACTTAGTGAAAAGAAAGGGGCTAAGGGGGTAAGGGAATATATTATAAATGAACAAATATAAAGAACAAAATGTATTAGTAAAACACATACATATGCATATATACACAGATACATAGATATATATGCATGTGTGTATATGTGTGTGTATATATGCATGTATGTATTTTCCACAGATAATCCACAAAGTGAATAATCCACAAATAGGTAATGGAAGATTGACTATAATTACATTCATCTTGGTGACCTTGTTCTAAATTATTATGGATTACCATTATGCAAGTTATTTTGTTCCACACCAGAGGTGGCTGTATTTTGCTATCAGATGACATGACCTCTAATTCAATAATGACTGTAATGCACTGGTATTCTCAGATAAAAGCTGTCTATAATGTCTGAACAAAGGTGAATTAGTTATCCAATTCACACACGCAATTAACTCTCTTAATACCTAAGAGACCATGGAGCCCCTTCCGAATTTACTATTAATACTGCATATGGAGGTCTTCCCTCCATATGTAGTTATCCTGTGTTACACTTCATAATAAACAATATTAATAGTTTATTACCCCTATCAAAAATCTTGCATTGGTTATCACAAGAGATCTCATTGTAGGATTAATCCTTCGTTGAAAAAGATGTATCTTATTTAAAATGTTATATCTATTAGAAAAGCCCAAAAGCTTTTTATTCCCAATAAGGTAAATAAGAAAAAAACTACCACACAAGATTAGGGTATCCTTTGGCTATTTTAAGAAAACTTCTCAAGAATAAATATTTATTAGCTCAATTTAAATTTGTATTCCACATTCATTTACCACCCCCCTCAAAAAAAAAGAAACAGAATAATTACTTATACTATGGTGTTAAAGGACAAAAAGAAAATCAAAACATAATTTTTTACTTGCCACCTGTTCCCTCTACTAAAAGCTGAAATTTCATAAATAGTTAGAAGGCAAAACAATGTGCTTCTGCTTTGAACCCATATGTGACGCCACTGGCTGTATTAACAAAAATCCATATCAGAATAACTAGATAATGTCAAGTGTTAGGCAAATATCCTTGCCTTTTAAAACACGGAGGTAATTAATTAATTCTTTGGGGGACGCTTTTCATTTTAGCCACCTAACATTAATATGTCTTCTTGGCAAAGATGAGAGAACAGAATAAAATGCCAAAAATCAAAACTGGTTCTTTTAATATTAACTTTATGTTTTGCTTTGGCTCTATCTGTTTCGGTGGAAAGTTAAGTAGTAAAGTACTTTTTTTTTTTTTTAAAGACTTACTATACTTTGAACAAGATGTTCTGTTCATCTGAGTTTTTCATCCCTCTTTAATAACTCTCCTCATCGAAAGGCGAGATCTCTTCTATTTCTGTGCTATAAGTAAAACTACAATACAACTGGTATGTAAGATTAATCTGAAGGGGACATTCATATTAGCGTGAATGGAAAGCTAAGCAGTTGATATTCTTTACTGTGCAAACAATTTAAACCAGAGACCAACCTTCTGCATGCTGCAGAACCAGAAATACGGACTCCTCAGAGATGATGTACTTGTGCAGACACACCATGTTGGGCACACAGCGGGGGATGATGGTCTTTCTGCTCCTGCTGTAGTCACTGCTTTTCCTTAGACCCTGACAGAGAACAAAAAGGTCAGTTGTACCCTCAGCTGCCTTTCGAGCCTGCTGTGCTCTGTGTTTATCAACCAAACTAATCTATCCGAGTTACTCTAGGCTTCAGAGAAACCACTCATCTGCTGCTCTATGCCCCTCGGTCCCTGGAGGCTCTGCTGATGGCATCTGGCATGAATCCAGAGAACAGAAGATGGCACAAAGCTGCCATTAAAATCAATTACGTGGGTCAGTGTTTTTATTAGAGTCTCTCTCAAACTAAGTCATCAGGATGACACTCTGAGTTATTTCCCTATGACCTTTTCTTAAATTTTATGTGTACACTTAATATGTATATTTAAAACAAAAGGCATTGTTACACCAATCCAAATTCTAGAGACAAAGAGGAACTCCCAGATCAGGCTGGTGAATTTCAAATTCTATTTTTTTGCAGAATCAATGAGGATCTTTCAAGGGAACAATTAAGTATTTTCCAAAGAAGAAGGTGTGTCCATTTTCAGGAGGTCATATCATGAATAAAAACTGCTTGAGAAACCTTCAGCAATAAGCAAATCATGTTTTTTTACCCCCAAAATAAATGTTTCAGTATTTGTCAGTATGACCTGCTGTACTGATAAGCCAAATGGAAAGTAGCTGGAAAAGGAAATAAAAAGTTAATCTATTCAATTTCTAGATGCAATGGAAATGCTTAAATGAAATATATTTTTAGAGATGTATTGTCACAATCCATTTCAAATACCACTTCTAAATTACAAATGGAAGGTTTCCTTAACCTGCTTTTGGTTATAAATTCAGGTAAAAATATAATAAAAATTGAATTTACAGTGTAGGCATCAAAAAAATGAACTGAGGGTCAGAGCTATAGATAACATGCTCTCAAATAACTACAGGAAGGATTTTTAAAATATATAAATTTTACTTTAGCTTTCATTGGCAATAAAGTGTGCTCATATTCATACATATATAAATACATTTATACACACACATACAAAGAAAAAGCGAAAGGAGCATACAAGATTTTTTTAATGATTCTAAATTCCTGCTAGTCTATAAACTTCAATTTCTACCAACTGTTAACCCCATCCTCAAAGGTTGTTCATAGTGATTGTAACACTTTTAGCCACATTATCCCTGTTCTTATTTTAGCTTCTTTTCTGAGTATATGGCATTAATTTATCATTATCTTTTACTTCATGGCTGTAGTCAGTGTACATATTGTTCCTTTGGTTCTGCTTTTTTCATTCTATATCATTTCATATATCTTCCTTATTCCTTATAATTTTTCATATCTATTATTTCTTATGCCCCCCGCCAATATTCCATTATGTTTCTATATATAATTTATTATAGGAACAATTTCAACCACAGCATATTTGAGCCCTTAAGAATTATAGTCATGATCACAAATTAAATTTTATATGATCCTCATCAATAGGAGAGGCAGCTTCAAAGCCAGGAAGACTTAGGTTCAAGTACTGCTACTGACATATACTGTCTACGTAATATTAGCCAAGTCATTTAACTCCTTAGGGTACCAGAGAATTCAAAGAAGCTAAATTTTATTGCATTGGTAGGGGGAAATTTTCTCATCTAGAAGATCCCTCCACCAATATATTCACAAATCCAGCCCGAAACCTAGGCCTTATCCCTTACAAATCCTGTATAATTATTTCCATGGAAGAAAATAAGGAAAGGAAAATATGAGTTAAAACTATGTACTAGGTTCTGTTAATTGAATATAATATTACATAAGTACCATTTAACTTATCATTTAACAACCAATAAGACCACTCTACAAGCTAAAATATTAGATCAAAGCTAACAAGATGAATTATATTAGCATTAAATGTAATATTTTATGTTTGGGTTCAAAAAATCAATTGTGCAAGTACAAAATAGAACAGGTAAACAGCAGTTGGACTAAAAAAAAAAATCCAAGTGTATGGGGCAGGTGCTATACCTCCTTTGCCAAATTAACTAATCAGAGACATCTTCAGCTACAAAGAAAAAGCATTTATTCAGTCCCTGAAGGGAGAGGCCCAGAACACCCAAGAGGCATCTCAGCTCCCAACATGTGCTCATGGACCTGCTCAGCAGGAAGTAATAGCTGTTAAATGCGAAAGACCCAAGCCTTTTCACTGGATAGAGTAAAAGGAAATAACCATCATTGACCAATGGTCACCAATGTTTTCTGCTTCTCATTGGTCATGCCACTTCCTTTAACTTTCTGTCACTGACTCAGAGTGTGACCTTTAGAGACTTCTAGATCTTGAGATCATGTAACTTCTTGCAACCTGGGCCCAAGGCCTGATCTTCTGGCTCTAAAGACCTCTGGGAATAGGGATCACGTGACATAGGCATAGACTCAGACTTGAGAAAACTTCACCCAGTCAGCCCCACTCACAAAGAAGCAATGGCAAGATGATTCAACAGTAGGTTTATGGCAAACCAAAAACATTTAAACAACTGTAAGTTGAGTCTTCTCTCAGACATGGAAAAACAGGACCTCTACACTTTTCCTGTTTCATAGCACATCAGGAATATTATATTTATTTCTGATTTTCACAATTTATAAAAGACATTGGTAAACCAGAGAAAAATCAAGCCAGAGGAAGAATATTGGAAGATCAGAGAAAACAAATAAGGAAGATTTATTCTATGGCAGAACTTGGAATTATGTGTAAAAGCTACAAGGAGGCAAATGTAGGCTTGATATTTGGAAACATTTCCCAACAATTAGGGTAGAAAAAAAAACTATCTCAAGAGGTAACAGATTCCTTATATGCCAAGTGAAGATCTTTGAGAAATCTTAGCATGGCTACTTGGGGAAAATTGTAGAGGATTATTGTTTAGGAACAGATTGGATTTGATGGTCCTCTGAGATTCCTTTCAAATGGATGACATTATGCCCTACTGTCACATAAAATTAGGTACAGACATCTCGTTATCTGGAGGAAGGTTATTAAAATAAACTACAAAAAGGAAAACAAATGCAAAAAGTAAAAGTACATAAAATATTCAGAGTATAAAAAATAAGGCTTTTTCTTTCTGAAATATTTCTTCCTTTCAATTTTTTAGTCCAGCAAAATACAATAATTTTACTTACTTTTAAAATGAATGTCTGTTGTGTCCTTGTGTCCATTACAAGTAAAACCTACAGAAGGATTAATTTTTTAAAACAAGAAAAGAAATAAATATTAATATTTCCTCTGCTAAGATTAAGTATCACTGAACAAAATTTTCAAAAAACAATCAGAAAAATGTGATTAAATTCTGAATAGCCACGCTAGTCCTACTGGCCCAAAACATAAACCTATGCAAACAAATGTTTGTTTTGATCCCATTAAAGATGCATTACAATTTTTAATATATTTAAGATACACTGCCTAGGATGTGTTTTTTTTTTAACTTTCATGGCTAATTTTTTAAAAATCAGTTTTAAACAGAATTTTTCTTTTTTTCCATAGAATGTATGATGATGGACTGATTAAGCAATCACAGAACATATTCAATAGTTGATTTTTGTTTTCTTTTTAAGTTTTATTGATGTTTTGTTTTTATATTATAAACATTTATATATAATAAATGTGAGAAGTCCCTTGTTATCAAAATAAACAAAATAACATAACAGTTATCTAAAAGTGTATGCAATATTCCACATCTATGGAACCCTTCAATTTTTCTATGCTTATGTAAAAGTGTATATAACGTTTCATATCTATAGCATCTATTTTTAATTACTTTTTAATTAAAATAAAGGCATTTTCTCTCCCTCCCAACCTCACTTTGTTGGGGGAAAAGAGAGGGAGAAGAAAAACAAATTTCTCTTAATACATAGGCAGAGTCATTCATTAGCTCTGTGTGTACAAACATACATACATATAAAAGCATGTATATATGTGTGTGTATTTGTGTTTATCTATACATACATGTGTACATGTATATACATGTGTGTACTGTGTGCGTGTATGTGTGTGTATATATATATATATATATATATATATATATATATATATATATATATATATATCTTCTTATGTGCCTTATGTCACTCTGTCAGGAGATAAATGGTATTTTATTCAATGGATCATTAAATAATGACTTGCCAGAAATTTATAACCTAAGAGTTAAAAGCATTCTTAAACATCATGTAATCAAATCTATTCTTTACATGAATTCCTTTCAAATTATGGTCTTAGTATTCTAACCTATTAAATGCTACTCATTGAGTCATATATTAGGTACTACCTAGATTCTAATTTCTGAAACAACTCACCTATGAATGAGCATAATTCTGGAGATATATCTTTAATTTAGAATTCTGCTTAGTAATGACTTGGTAATTAAGAAGAATGATTTTATGAATGACACTTTTATTCTTCAACTTACTAACAACTCTCAATAATTTAAATGCAGAGTGTTCTAATATAAGCAAACTTCTAACATAAGCAATGTTCTAATATTATCAAACAAGTATCACCTGGAATAAATGTGTAATGGGAAAACTGGGGGGAAAGGAGAATAAAGGGAGTGGATGAGGAAGAGACAGAATGGATAGATAAGAATAGAGTAGCAGAAATAAGAAGCACAGAAATAATACCATATTTTTGGGGGAGAGGGAAGAATAAAACAATAGTCTTCTGAGCAAAGAATGGCTATATAAATACTAAGTTTTGGAGAAGATTAGTGCCAGCTATCCTCGGATAATTAAATTAAGCTAATTGAAATAACAGTCATTTAGTCAACAAATATCTAATGAGGGTCTATATACATAATATTATGAATCACACAAAGAAATATGAAACATGAGCCTTGATCTTCAAGATCTTACAATCACTATACAAAGACAGCACCATGAACTTAAGACATTCCTAAAGGAAAAAGAAAAAAAAGGTAAAATAATGATACAAGAAACATATTTTTAAATGCCAAATGACTGGTACCGACAAAAGGTGCTGCTGAGTCCAAGAAGAGGGGATTCTGAAGACATACCACAAGGAAAAACAAGATGAACAAAGGCAAGAAGCAAAACTGAATAAGATGTGTACATATAAATAGCAATAATTAATATATATTATTAATAGAAATAGAAATAATAATTAATATGTGACTGGGGCACAAGGTTTGTTTGGGGAGATAATGAGATTGGGGGAGGGAGGAGACAGAGTTGAGTTGGCAAAGAGTAGACAGGATATTGCCTGAACTTTCCACAGTTTCTCTCAGAATCAAGCTTCTGAATGGATTTTGGAGTGATAGAACCCATAAACATTTGGAGGGTAATAGTAACTTTCCAACTTAAGATATCTTAGAAGGACTTCAGGAAAGGTCTGTCTCAATTGGGGAGGAGGTAATACAGCCCACTGCAGGCATATCGCTGAGCTGGTGGCCCAGCACAGGGAATCTTGCTGAAAGGTCTTAACCAAACCAGTGTTGGCTACTCTGTCCTAGTTCAGAAGGCCAGTGGATCAGAAGGCCAGATGTGAGACCTCCAAGCAACCACAGAAGACAAATTATGAGCCTCTGAACCTAGTGTAACAGGCAGAGCTTGGCCACGCCAATCCAGCTGAAGCTGAAGCACCACGTGTCCCAGCACAGTGAGTGAGAGGCCCCTGTTCCCCTACAAAAAAAGCTTGGGACAATCTCCCCTGTGTCCTAGGAGCAGAGCTCAACTTTTTAAAAGGAACAAAAAAGAGAGAGAGAGGGAGGGGGAGAGAGGGGTGAGAGAGAGAGAGAGAGAGAGAGAGAGAGAGAGAGAGAGAGAGAGAG
>JAJPUD010004420.1:64608-177213 GCA_023553655.1 Myrmecobius fasciatus | reverse complement strand
GAGAGAGAGAGAGAGAGAGAGAGAGAGAGAGAGAGAGAGAGAGAGAGCGAGCGCACTACTACAGAGAAAGGGAAGATCAGAACATAAACCCAGAAGAGGCCAGTAACAGCAAACTGCCTACAGGGGAAGTCTCAAAGAGAGATATGAAGCGGTCTCAGGCTCAAAAGACTTTCTTAGAAAAACTCAAAAAGGATCTTAAAAGAGAGACAGAAGAAAAAAATGAGGAAAAAATTGAGAGCTATGCAAGAGAATTATGAAAATCTGGGGGCAAAAGTCAATAGTTTGCAAAAAGCAGCACAGAAATTTACTGAAGAAAAAAATTTTCTTAAAAAATAAGTTTGGTGAAATGGAAAAAATACATTAAAGAAAACTTCTCAGAAAGATAAATTTGGCAAAATGGAAAAATAAAACAACTCCTTAAAAAAAAGAATTGGCAAAATGGGGGGGGGGGGAGAAATCCACTGAACAATATAACTTTAAAAATACAATTGGCCAAATACAAAAGGACATAAAAAAGCTAACCAAAAAAAAAATTAATTCACTAAAAATTAGAACTGGACAAATGGAAATGAATGACTCAAGGAGAAATCAAGAATCAAAATTTTAAAAAATGAAAAAAATGGGATATAATGAGGTTGGAAAGACAGACTGAACTCATATTATATAGGGTCATGAACATCGGTCTAAAGCATTTGGTCCATCATGGGTAGTATAACATAGAAAATTTTAGGAAACAGTAAGCAACAAACTAAAACAATATTTTAGGAAAACAATTTGGCTACAGCAAATAAAATTGAGAAGGACCCATATTACAGAGGGCCATGAACATCAAGCTAAAGCATTTAGACTATCATGGGTGATAACTATAGAAATTTTTAAGAAAGAATAAGTAATAAACTAAAACATTATTTTAGGAAAATAATTTGGCTATAGCAAATAAAATACAGAAGGGAAAGAAGCATGCTTAGAAAGCTATTACAATAATCTAAAAAGCAAAGTCATAGTGAGTAACATCAGTGGAAGTGAAGAGAAAGTGATAAATGCAAAAGATTTTACCAAGAAAGAAAAAAGCAGGCCTTAATTGATTCAAAGAGATAGAGCAAGGGAGAGGAAAAGTCAAATATTATACCAAAGTTCTAAGTCTAGACAGGAGAATAAAAGTAGAATTATATTTGACAGAAATAGGAAAATTGCAAAGGGTTCCAGGTTAGGAGAAGAGAAGCAAAGACAATGAGCTTGGTCTTAGGCTTCTAAATTTGATGCAACAGTAAATCATGGAGGTATGTGAATGGAGCATAGGAAGATATCAGAATTTGAAAGAATGACTAATAGTCATCTACTGAGGAGAAAGTTGAATTCACAATGGATGAGCTCACTAAGGGAAAAAGCATAGAGAGAAGAGCAGCAACTGCTAACTAAAAAAAAACAGTTAAGTTGAACAGAGAAAGTAAACAGAGTTTACTGCAACTGGAGGAAGAAACAAAAATTTAAGGCAGGTGAGAATCAAATACATTATACCTCAATAGCCACCCTTTTTTATACCCTCATCACTAGCTGTGATCTTCCAAAGCATGCTAGAGACATACCTCTAAAATGAAAATAATTGTTCAAAAATCTTGAGTGACAAAATGTCAGAAGCCAAAGGGACCTTAAAAATGATTTTGTTTAACATCCTCATTTTATAGGTGAGGAAATAGACTTAAAGAGTTTAAATGGTTTATCCAAGGTCACACAATAAATGGCAGAGTGTGGATTTGAGGCCAGGTCTCCTTACTCCAAGTCCATTGTTCTTTCAAACATACTCCTTCTAAAGTAGAAAGACACTCAGAGGCTTGAATAAAATATTGAATAAATTTCAACTGGGAATGACAACAAGCAGTCTCTTTTAAATAGTGTTTGTTTGGTTTGTTTTTTTTAATCATTTCACCTAAATCACTTATCAAAACAGTATATATACTATACATCTTTTCATTTGACTAAAATGAAAATTTACTTAGTGTGCTACTTATGCAACAATAGAAAAAAATCTATTTTCTGCTAGAAACTTAATTAAATGACGAGAATATGGTTGTATAAATCGGGAATGATATTTTGCTAGCTTCATTTAGCTACATAGGATAAAAACTCAAAAAATTAAGATAGATAAAAATGTCAAAAAAATTCTCATTTGTTTACATTCACTTTCTTCTCCTACCAAGTTTGTTTGTAACTAGACTATTCACTTTGAGGCAATAAACACAAGAACATATGTGATTTTTTTTAAATGTGCCCTTTGACTGTCAATTTCTCCCAAACAGGTGTTGGCTAAATGATTATAAATTGGCCTCTGGATACACCTCTTCAACTGAGCCATACAGGGTTGGTGATAATATAATTAGACCTAAAAACATCAGGCTGGTGAATGCTTTCCATCTGTTTGGCAATAATATTTAGTTAACAATAGTCTTTAAAAGAAGCACCTTCAACTTCTGTTCTTAAAGTTATTGATAGGGCCATTCTTAACACACCAGCACTCTTGATAACAAGAGCTTTAGGCACTTGAAAATTATTAGTCATACAGCTGTATACAGAGAGGAACGACTGCATTTAACATCTGTATCTTTGCAAATTTACATGCATCGACCTCATTTAAAGTCATTTCTTAATGAACAGTGCTATGGATCTATATTAATATTAGAGTTGCATGCACAAAGATCATAAGGAGCCAAACATTTTTTTAATGCCAACAGTAGGCCAATCTGTAATGAAGCTGTCAGCATAAAGGACGGAATAATAGCTTCTTTAACCCTCAAACAGAATTTGTTCATTTGAGGACTAGAACACACCAATTTAAAAACTGCTCATGGGTTTGCTCACCTTTATAAAGACAAAAATCTAATCTGGTACTAATTTGATACAATTGTCTTTCCAATAAAAGGCTCCTAAAGCCATCTTTTATTTCATGATAAAACAAGTGCTATAACTAAAACTGTCATGAAATAATTACCTTTGATAGCTTACCTTATTGCAAGAACACAATTAATGTATTTTTCACTTTCATTTTTCACACTTCCTTATCAGCACTACATTAGCATATGCTCTAATAGACAAGATTACTGCATCTTCACCCTATGGTAACATATAGAATGACTGCTAACTAGAAAAAAAGCAGACAACCTATCCCTCCAGGGCTAGCTTCATCTGTTCTTTAATTATAATCCCACAATGAAACTAGAAGCTGCTCTTTTATAAAAGTAAAGGGGAGAAGCTAAAATGATAATGAAATTGGGTCTTTTAGTTAACTATCTATATGACCCAAGATAGTCTACTCTCTACTTACTCTCTATCATTGCCAGGATTTGAGGGAGAAGAAAAGAAAAGAATGAGAAATAATGCATCAGTAATTAAAAGGAAGGGTGGGAGTAATTTGTTTTGATTTTTTTATAGCAGATTTAGAAAGTAGAAGAGACCAAGCATCACAGGAAAACCTTGAACACAAACACAACAAAAGGTAAGAGAGAGGCTGACACATTTCTCCAGTGATGTATTTCCTGTATGATCTTATACATTTAGCTTAAATTTATTGATACCAGTAATACATGTGGTTCCAAAAATACCACAACACTAATTCCTAAATTGAGAAAGATCACTTCAGCAATCTGAAATAATATTTGTTTGAACTATTGGATTGATTATCTTATAAATTTCTCCAAAAGCTCAATAAAAATCAGAGAAGACTTTAAGAAAAAAACCCAGTAGGGTAAAGGTCAGGTAATATAGCAGATAATGAAGCTACAACACTACTTGTTCATTTTTGTCATTTGTTAGAAGAAGCCTAGAGGAGGTCTCTACTGAGCACATTCCACTGTGGGGAAATCACACATGTTTATGCATAACAGAAAGGAACAAGTCAATACACAGAAGGACAGAGAAAGAGAGAGAGCACACCCGAAAGAAGGTACAAGTTGCATATGGGAAAAAGACAGCTCTTCTCAACTCAGGTACAAATGAGTAAGATTATACCCATACAAATGTATCTTTCAAATACATTCAGAATTTGATTGATAAGAACAAACTCTTCTTGGCAATGTTACAGAGGCTAGCAATACTAACCTGCTGCAGAAGTGAAATTTTTTTTTAGCAAATTCCACATATGAAGCACTTGTTTCTGTTTATCAGAGACAGCAATTTTCTTCATCTAAAACCATGTTTGGGATCAAATGTTACTTGTGTTTAAGGTGAGAAATTTGGTACTCTTTGAGTACTTCTATATCTATCTATATATTTCTTTTGCCCCAATAAAATAACAGGTTTGTTTCACAGGAATTTCCATTTCAAAAGTTCTAATCCCAGAAAATATTGGGTTAACTTTCGACATTAATAGTTCTCTTCTGGGAACTGATTTCTTCCTTTGGCACAGGAAGACCAACTGCATTTCATTTCCTATTGCCCAGTAGCTCCAAGAGCAAAGGATACTGAGAGGTAGTTGTTAGCCCATTAGAAGAAACAGCATCAGGAGCATCAGCATGAGCAGACTGTGTAGAGGCACTTGTCTCATGTTATGCCATGAAACCAATCTGTTCTTGGCTATCATATGCTCATAAAAGCTATTTCAGGGATGAGGAATGAGGCATGAAGTGGAATGACTGTACATGGTCATTTTATAACATTTATGTACTATTATCCAATATCCTCAGCATCCATTTTCAGAAGGGACACAAAGTGCAACAGCAGGGATATTTAGGATTTACAGTGAAATGACTAAATTCCTTCTTAAGATCCTACTGATGCTATGTCTATATTGGAAGAGCCTTCAATGTGTTACACTATAAGGAGCCACAAGAGTTCATTGCTTCAAGGGCTGACTAGCCAGAAGGATTCATTAAACTAGCTGAAACTGTGGCCCACCTCATCCTCCTTTCCACCATCTTCTCATTCTGGCCCCCCGACAATGTCTCTGAAAAAGGTAAGTTCTTCAAGAGAAACATCCTAAAACAGATAATGATTAAAGAATCAAGATTGATTTTGTGTGTGTGTGTAAAAGGAAGGTCACAAGGGGGAAACTTTAAAGCTCACTTGGAAACATGTATCTTAATATTTAAAATGTATTTATATAATAGACATGCACATGTGCATAGATATATATGTATACACACAAGCACATGTATATATGTGTATATGAATATGCATATAAATATATAGATACACACATATGTCCTTCTCAACATATGTAAACTATCTAGCTTTAAGTACTGTAAACCAATCAGCGTGGTCACCCAGAGAGGTAAATGAAAGACTAGAAAGGATAGGAAACATATTAAGCTAAGTTGATAAATAACTGGAGCTTAGCTCTAAGAAAGTAATTTTAAATTTTCTTAAAAGCAGACATTAATAAATGTTTCAGTATGCTAATTTTTTAATTAAAAGATATTTCTGCAGTAAAAGCTCTTTCATATGCACTACTGATTCTTCATCAAACGTTAAGTTCTCAACTTAACACCAGTATAGCCGGTGGCAGCCTGAAGGTTTACCATCTGCTGCCACCCAAAGTCACTGTGGCCACCTTCAGAACATATGCATCAAAGCCCTGAGATAAGAGAATGAAGGAATACTGCCGAAGTCAGCATAAGGGGAATCACAAACCCAGAGGCAGGCAACAGGCAAAGTACCAGAAAAAAGAACATGGTGAACCATCAGTCACCCTACCACACACACAACCCAAGGTCACAGGAGACACCAGTGGCTGAACACAGAGACAAGCAAAATAATACCTCTTATGGTACTAACATAAATCTAACCACCTTAACAGCTTCAACTGTATAATTTTTTTCTTAAAAGAAGCCTAGTAACATTTAAATTCTCTGCATTTTCATTTGGAATAGTTATAGCAATCACTGGAAGGGAAATAAAATGATTTTAATTGAATTGCCCTTATCAATCAGGGAGATGTATGTGTGTACATATACATGTATGTGTGTACATATATATACACACATATATAGATGAAAATGTATACATCTATCTATATAATATATAGATTTCCAAGTAGGCACTTGAATTCCTTAGAATTTTATTTTAGATATAGTTTTTCCAAAATAAACTTAGACCCACAAACATTACATGAATAAAATTTTGATAGAAGATATGAAGAAATCTACTAAATGCAAATTCTTAAATCCTGACTTGCAGCTACTGAAAAACAAAATTTAACAACTATTCTCAGTAAAGATTACAATGAACTAATTTTTTTTTGGTATTAAGTCCAGAATAAAGGTAAGTTTTTAAGTATTTAAAAGATGGTATTTATCTTAACACCCACAAAGAGAAGTAAAATTGTGATTAAAAACATTAAATATCCAAGAAATATTAAGAACCCAATCGCTCTCCATAACTATTCTACAATACTGTCTCATATTTTGCTCAAAATGAATTCACTTATATGATGATTTATTAAGATTTATTAATTTTTGCTTTTCAGTTTATTGTGTATATTGTATCCAGGGAGGAAAAGCAGGAATCTTAGGGTTTTTTTTTAAAAATGATATGAGGTACAAAGAAATGTCAATTCTGAGTATTTAAACAGAAAAACCATTAAATTTATCATAATTTTAAGTGGAAAATAAGATGTTAAAACCTTTTCAAGGCTTCCACAGGGAATTAGTAGAAACATTCACATACACTATGAACCATTATCACAAAACCCATTTCTCCTATCTTCCATCTAAATTCAGTTAATCTAACCATAAACTGTTGTTTGCTATTAGATAAGTTTTTTTATAAGTTGTTACAAAGCACTATATGGATAAATACCACATGGAATCATGAATGTGCCTTTATTCACAAAATTTATGGGCCTGTTTTTAAGTCAAGTCAAACAGCATTTATCAATCATGTACTATGTGTCAAGCATTTGTACTAAATACCAAAAATAAAAAGAAAGGTAAATAACAATCCTCACTCTCAAGAAGTTCAGTCTAATGAAGACGTTAAAAACAACCATGGAAAAAAAGACAGATACAGGATAAATTGGGGATCATCTTAAAGGAAAGGTGCCAATATTAAGAAGAATTAAGAAAGTTTCAGATATTCAATAGACAGTTGAATTTGCAAAATAGTAGTGAGGTTATGGCTGGATAAGTAAGATTTGACACTAAGGAAGGGCCAAACTAAGGAAAACCCAAAACAAAGCAAAACAAAAAAACACAAAGAAGAAAGTATCAAGAGAACATAGTAAAATCATCCATGTTTAAAAATGAAGATAAGAACTGAGAAAAAGTCATTCAATTTGTCAATTAAGAGGCAAGATATTAAACTTGCCACTTAACTGATAACTCAAATGACTATATTCATTCCAGCTAAGGGTTGATGATCATGATTCTTTCCTCAACCAGTTTATATTAAGATAGAAGATAAATGACAGTCAGAAATACATGTGTATGTGTGTTTAAACACACACACACACACACACAGAGTGAAGAATTTTTGCCTTGTATATTTTTAAAATCCTGGGCCTATACATTTATTACTTCATCAAACCTGCTTCCAAAGGGCACAGTGTGCCTTTGTAAGGAGACCGGATATAAATATAGCAGAAAGCAGAATATAAAAGACTGAGAAATTGGGTTGGAAATAGAAATACTGAAGTGCCAGGAAAAACAACTACTTACAAAGCTCTTCTTATGTCCAAATGCTTTAGAAGCAAAATCTCAGTGCCTTAGCTATTCTCCATTTTGCTCAACTGTCTTTGTGAATCAATTCGTGCAAGGCCACAAAGAAATTATGCTAAAGCAAGAACTCTGGAGTTCTGAGCTTCTGGGCCCAAGTTCAGTTCATACCATTCAATTGCATAAAGAATATTCTATTTTTTAAACTGTATTCTGAAATTAACTTTGGATGTTAATGTAATACCATATTAAATTTAGATGAAAAAAAATTCAATTAAATATAGTCTCAGTTAGTTTTGGATAATCTCATTTCCATTTGAAGGTAATCAACCAGTATTTATTAGGTAGTTTCTAGGTACCTGGGTCTATGCTAAACACTGGATAAACAGATTAGTTCAATACTCTTAAATTTCCATTGGCTTGAAATACTTCACTGTTCATTAATGTTTTTATTCTTCCTGATAATTCTCTCTATGTGTTTGTCTAAATAATTTGTTTTAGATTTTAAGTTCCTAGAGAATAGTAACTATGTCTATGTAGCCTTTCTTATTTACATTGTTCAGTAATGTATTACATAAAAATGGGCACTGAATTAATGCCTTTTCATGATTATGCTGAGGGACAACCAGGTAGCACAGTATATAGAATACTGGAACCTGGAGACCTGAGTTCAAATCTGACCTCAGACACTAGCCAGCTGGATGGCCCTGGTCAAATAATTTCACTCTCTGCTTCCGTTTCCTCATCTGTAAAATGAGCTAGAGAAGGAAATGGCAAAACCACTCCACTATATTTCCCAAGAAAACCCCAAATGGGGTCACAGAGGCAGACACAATTAAAATGACTGACTAACATGATGATGCTAAAAGGACCTATAGATGCATGCTCAAGTTAGCATATTCATTGAAGAAAGAATTAATCCAGTTTCCAGGTAAAAGAAAGCCTTGAATTCCAATTAAAAGGACAGCACAAAGATAATGGAGAAGACTTAAACATATTTTATTTCAAAGTATGATTTACAGGTTCTTTTCCATGTATAAATTGCTATACATAAATCTTGAAATTGCTTAAATTTTGAAAATTCTATTAATATGTACTAGTAGAGTTCTTATGGTATGAATCATTAATGTTAAGGAAAAGCACGATGGATGATTAAATCAAAGAAATACAAAGGTAAGCATTTTACTTTCAAAATGGCAGTTTTACCCATGGCAGCAAAACACCCAGTCAACAATTCACAGGCACCCACTGTATGAGGAGGTAAAAATATATTTAATACAAGTGTTTAAGAGTTCAACACTCATAATGTAAGGCATGTTAAGGTGCACTTATATCCTGCAGGGAGTATCTTCAGAGACTTTGGAGAGAGATTATATTCAAAAGAATATAGGCTTAACAAGCTTAAAAAAAATACAGTGTTTCCACTCTTTCTAAAAGTCAATCAGCATGTATTTATAGAAGACCTACTATATGTATAACATGTGTAGACAATATAGAGATTTAGACAATATGGGAGAAAGAAATTTAAAACATGGTCCTTGATTTCAAGGAGGTGAGAATTTAGCTAGAGAGACAAAACTAGAATACAGGAATAAACTACAGACTAATTAAAGATACTATGCACACATGTCAAATTATTCCTCTTTCTAGCCAGATGGTCTGTACTATATACTAATAACAATATCACTTATTTTTGCTTACAATGATCTTCACACAGATGCTTTCTTGTATTTCTTTTACTCTGGTTCTTACATTCCCTCATGAGTATATCTTCCTAATGTGCAATGCTATTATGGCCTCCACCTTCCCGTTTTCCTATCCTTCTAGTCAGTCCAATCATAGGTCTCATCCCATCAAGTCTAAATTATACCATTTGCTTCTTTAAATTAGGATCTCTCATTCATCTTGCCTGTTAGCTATAATTGGTGCATTTGTGTACAGCCATTTGAAGTAATGTGAAATAATGCAGTGAGTACTAGACTTGGAATCATAAGAAGAGTTTTTTAATCCCATCTCAGATAATTACTAGATGTGTGAACATAGGTAAACTCTCACTGCTTAGTTTCTTCAATTAGTTAGATAGGATAATACATGTAGTCCCTACTACTATATAGGGCTGTTGTGATGAAAGTGTTCTATAAACTTTAAAGTACTAAAAACAAATGTCATTATTACTGCCTATTTTCTTGAATTTCATCTCCAGTGAATTTGTGAGTATTTCTACTGCAAGTATCCCAACTTTTTAACTATATGTGTTTTCCATCTTGGTAAATATACATAGAGAGTTTTCTTTTTCCTCCACATTTTAGTCCCAAACCCTTTTGTTTAGATTTGCAAGACACCAGGCAAATATATTTTTAGCACCTCTTATGAATATTCCATTCTTCATCAAGAACCCATCATTCCCAAATTTTAAAACATAATGAAGATGTCCAAAATCCATTTGTAGACAGCATCTTCTTAATCAGCTATTCAATTCCCAAAGCTCTCTCTTCTGAAGGCCTTGTTTTCAATCAGCCATGATGCTGAAAATATAACCTAAAATCTTCCGTTACTTGCCAAAGACATCATAATCTTAATTGTGTAGCATTGATTATAATCAGAAAGAGGAAAGCAGGGAAGGCTAATATATTCAGGTAAGACTTCATGGAGGAAGTAGACGTTGAGCCAAGCCTTAAAGAACAGGGAAGGAGTGGATATGTGGGAGGTAGGAAAAATGGTACTAAGGAGGGAGGAGGTGGTGGGAGAAAATAGCATTTGCAAATGTACTGAGTAGGAATGATGTGTGCCAGGACAATGAAGAAAGAGACATGACTAAAGCACAGGTTGTGTGTTAGGAAACGGGGAAATAAAGTTGAATAAGTAGAATGGGACTAAACTAAGTAGGCCTATTTCCCTATTTCTTCTATTTCATCTCTAGCTCAACTCTATTTCATCACCTTTTATTAACTTCTATTTAGGTTTCTGAAATCAGTTACAAGGATGGAGAAAATGGAGGGCTTGAGTGAGGGCAGAGGCATATTGGCAATGTAAGCCTCATATCATAAGACCTAATTCAGGATATCAAAATTCTAATGCAGTCCTTCGTAGCTGACTTTAAGTGACTCATCTGGCTCAGGTCAAAAAAAAAAAAAAAAAAAAGGAATAATAATCATTTAATGATCAAAAGTGTTGTTGGTGTCAAACTTCTATGACTATAAAACCCTCAACTAGGATCCAAACCATATTAAGAAAAAGTTTAACAAAACAGATGAAAATACAATATAGCATAGGTAATGTTAATTTGATGCTTTCTAAGTCAATATACAGCCCCACAGAGAAGCTTTCTATTTGAATCTATTAAAAGGAATAATGATTTAAATTATTTTTAAAAAACAACGAACTCTTCAAAACAAAGATGTTATATAAATGCAAAGTATTACTACATTATTATTGTATGATAATATATTCTGAAGAGTAAAACTATCTATCTGTATATATGTATGCATATACGGGTATGTGTATTTACATACATATATATGTAGGTAAAATAAGGCATTAAACATTAGAGAAATGGAATTTCTCTATTGTCAAGGCAGTGAAGTTTATAAACTTGTTCCTTAATTCATGTATCATGGAACATTATAAATGTGTCTGTAAAATACAAACACATATCCTTCACTTTCAAAAGGGATTATGTATTCTCTTAAAATGGTACTATGATATGCTAATATGGTCACTAAAAACTAAATATAAATAAATATTTTTCTGTGACATGCATAATAAATCAAGTCTATCTTTTGGCTAATGCTTATAGCAACTATTTGTAGAGCATAATTATGGTCTACCATCAGATTTTCTGTGTGACTGAGCCAATCTCTGGGTCTCAGTTTCCTTATTGAAAACTTACGGCATTGGATGAAATGAAATTCACTATTGGTGGAAATATTGTTTCCAGTTCACATTCTGTGATGCTGTTTCTTAGCATTCTAGGCAGATCCAAGTCACCTCCCTTCTCCATCTTTCAAATGGCTACATGCCAGGCAAGTCTGCTACTACTGTGATTGATTGATAATCATTCAAAATTATGACATAAGTTGCATTTTAATGAATTCTTAAAAGTATATCTACTGCCCTTATACTTATATGTGGCCTCTTTCCTCTATCTCATCTCTATCTCAATTCTATTTCATCATTTCTTTATGTCTTGTTTTATTAATTTCTACTTAGGCTTCTGAAATCAATGGTAATAAGTAAACTCACATTTGAATCCCAAAATCATCTATTAGAGATTCACAAAGATATATAAGTATGAGTAGATGAATACATATAACATTGTTCACTTGATGTTGGAACATTGTCAACAGAAGGATGGGCTATGATGATATAATAAAAATACTGTGTCAATGAATAATCATAAACTCATCACATGGTTGTTTTGCTATGATTCAAAAATAGTTCAAGACTTCTGGTCTTAAGCAGGATAATTTCAGATAAACCTGGAGAGACTTACATGAACTGATGCTAAGTGAAATGAGCAGAATCAGGAGATCATTATACATGGCAACAAGAAGACGATATGATGATCAAGTCTGATGGACATGGCTCTCTTCAACAATGAGATGATTCAAACCAGTTCCAATTGTTCAGTGATGAAGAAAGCCATATACACCCAGAGAAAGAACTGTGGGAGCCAAGTGTGGATCACAACATAGCATTTTCACTCTTTTTGTTGATGTTTGCTTGCATTTTGTTTTCCTTCTCAAGTTTTTTTTTTCTTTCTAGATGCGATTTTTCTTGTGCAGCAAGATAACTATAAAAATATGTATACATATATTGAATTTATCATACATTTTAACATTGTTAACATATATTGGACTACCTGCCATCTAGGGGAGGGGTGAGGGAGAAGGAGGGAAAAATTTAAAACAAAGTTTTGCAAGGGTCAATGTTGAAAAAATTACCCATGCATATGTTTTGCAAATAAAAAGCTTTAATTAAAAAAAAAAAAAGACTTCTGGTCTAGTGGAACAATCAGTTTTATATCTAAAGGCTAAGCACCACAGAAATGATGACTTCTTTTTTATTTATTTTTATTTTTTTTCAGGGTTACCCAATTATTTTTTTTCTGTTTTTTTTTTCTTTATTAAAGCTTTTTATTTGCAAAACATATGTATGGGTAATTCTTCAACACTGACCCTTACAAAGCTTTCCATTATAAATTTTTCCCCCCTAGTCCCCTCCCCTCCCCTAGACGGAAGGAAGTCCACTACATGATAATTATGTTAAAATACTTGACAAATCGAATATATGTATACATATTTCCACACTTATCTTGCTGTGCAAGAAAAATCATATCTACAAGAAAAAAAATCTGAGAACGGAAACACAATGCAAGCAAACATCAATAGGGAGCATGAAAATATTGTGTTGTGGTCCACATTTCATATCCCTCTCTATGGATGTATGTGGCTTTCTTCGCTGAACAATTGGAACTGGTTTGAATCATGATGACTTCTTTTTCAACGGTTTCACAAGAGTAATATAAAGTTAAATCCTTTTAGTATTTTTAGAGGCCCTGATAACAAATGTTTGGTCCTTCTATATACTGATCTTTACTCATTTAATAATAAAGCTAATAGAAAATCCTTAGTAGGGCAACCCTGGTAAATCAGTTGAATGAATTTCTTGTTCTAGGTCTTACTCCAGGTGTGGAGACCATATAAGGACTGCAAAAAAGTTGCTAAGGCAACTAAAGGGTATGTTGAGCTGAAAGCTAGGTACAACAATCTCTTACTGCTTGAATTCTGTAAGTTAATAATTTTGTATGGACTGCAAATGTTATAAATATCCAAATGACCTTTGGCAGAAAAAAGCTTCCCCACCCCTGCCCTAGTCAATCAAAGGGTTAAAGCATTAGTGGGATTTCCCCACTGTACAAACTAGATATTTGACTATAATAATTATGAGAGGCAGCAAGGAATACTAGATGAAAATGGTTATGACATCTGCTTGTGTATCTGTCGTCCAGATTTCCCTTTGGAAAGACAAGTAATAAAAATGTCTTGATTACCTAAAAAAATTCCAAATGCTGAACTGACATCTCTAAAGTCAGCTGTTAAAAAAAAAAAGCAATTAAAATTATATCTTAATATAGCTTTAACTCTAATGGTGATTGAAAATGGCTCAAAAAAATGAATATTTATTCTAACATATTATGATCAGAAAAATGCCAAGAATACTGGTAAAGGAAGGGAGAAAGGAAGGGAAGGAGGAAAGAAATAAGTATCTATTAAGGGCTTACTATGTGCCTAGCACTGTGCTAATTATGTCATAATTATTCTTTCATTTAATCCTCACAATAACCCTAAGAAGTAGATACTATTATTATCCCACTTTATAGTTGAAAAAACTGAGTCAGGCAGAGATATTAAGTGACTTGCCCAGATTCACACAAGTCATACAGCTTATGTAAGTGTTAGTGGCTGCATATGAGCTCAGATCTTCCTGCCTCCAGGCCCAGTGATCTATCCAGTACTCCAGGCATGGGGATCAGCTAGGAAAAATGTACAATATTTGGCTATAATAAAGTGATTAAGAACTATAAAGTCGGTCAGTGCAGCTAGATCACAAAGTAAAAGGAAGGAAGCAGAATATAAAAAGATGGGAAAGACAGAAGAAGCAAAGAAAGGTTTTAAATGCCACACAGAGCATTTTATTTTTGATTCTGGAAGTAAAAAGACCCAACTAGAATAGAAAAGTAGCATGGTTGGAACTTCATTTTAGAACAATCACTTTGGCAGATGAATGGAAGGTATACTGGAATGGGGAGAGACTACAGGAAAGAAGACCAATCAGAAAGCTCCTGCTTGTAGTCTAGTTGAGGGGTGATGAGGCCCTATACTAGGGTGGTAGCTACAGGAACAGAAAGAAAGGGACAAAGAGGAGAAAAATAGTGTCACCCAATTAATAAGTATCTAAGAAGTAACTATTATGTGCTAGGACATTGCAAAAGTAAAAACAAGATCAGATAATAAATTAGTTTATGTATTCTATTCCTAAAGCCATAATGCTCAGTACTTCTGAGATGCCTAATCACAGACTGTCAGAATTAGATGGGACCTCCAACTTAATAATCTAACCACACCATCTATATCATACTTGAAAATATATGTATAACGAAGTCTATATGTTATATATGATTCATACTATATGTTGCTCTCATATGGGAAATGTATTGTGTGCATGTTTACATGTATGATATAACGTGCATGTGATCTCACATGAGAGAATAGTAAACATCTATTGAATATATGGTATATTATATGTATATTATGTGTATCATATATTCTTTCACATGAAGCCATGTGTGCATATAAACATACACATATATTAAAAGATTGTGTGTATGTGTGTGTGTATATGTGACCACAGGAAAAAATACACAGAATTTATATTAAAATATGATACACTATATGCATATACTATGTCTCTATATATTCTGCTTATATACATAAATTTTCCCACACACATATGTGTGTGCATATATATATACACATATGTGTGTATAAATACCTATAATCTTACATAATAAAATATATAGTATATATTTCTATACATCCAATTCTCATTTAATTATTTATAAATAGACTGTTTCACAGACTTCTCCTTCCCTTCATGGGGCAGCTTCAGAGCTTGGAGCCCCTGAAGCTGGAGTAACTTTAGTATTTACAATGGAAGAATCTTGGTACAGGGTCACACCTGTGTGATTGCCTCTGCTGCCGCCAGGGCACTCTAGCTGGAGCTTGAACCACTCGGCTCCTGCTGTCTGCAAAGGAGTCTGAACTTGTGTAATGCAAATTTCCATGAAAACGAGAACAATTTCAGCAAGAAAAAATTCTCTCTACTTAGCTCTCTTCCTTTCTCATTCTAAAAAGGAATGTGAGTATTTTCAAGAAGACTTGGGATCCAGGCTTGCAACCTAGGAGTAATCCTGGATTCTTAACTGTTTCTCACCTTCCATATTCAATCTGTTGCCAAGTTCTATCAAGTTCATCTTGACAATCTTTCTCAAATATATCCCATTTTCTCCTCTGACACTGCCACCCTTCCATTGCAAGCCCCCATCATCTCATGCCTGGATTACAGTAATGACCTGCCAACAGATCTGTCTGTCTCATATCTCTCCCTACTCCCTACTACTGTCCATCCTCATTCATTCAGCTGCAAAAGTAATTCTCTTTAAATAGAGGTCTGATCATGTCACCACCATCCCCACCTACATACACTCAATAAACCCCTCCCTAACACCTCCAGAATCAAATACAGAATCCTCTGTTTGGTGTTCAAAAGCCTTCAAAATCTAGCATTATCCTCTAAATTTCTTATATTTTATTTAGACACCCATTCCCCCCCCAATCTCCTCTTCAACCCAGTGACGCCAGCCCCCTAGCTCTTCCTTAAACAAGCCATTTGTTCTCCAGCTCATGTTCTCTCTCCCTCATCTCAGCTTCTTGCCTCCTTCAATCTAGCTAAAATCCCACCTTCTACAAAAAACTTCTCTCAACCCCTCTTAGTTATCTTTTTTCTGTACATTTTTTTTTTGCATGTGATTAGATTGTGAGCTCTTCAATGGAAGGGATTGATTTTTGCCTTTCTTTGCATTCTATGACACTTAGCATAGTTCCTGGCACAGATTAAGCACTTAATCAATGTTTACTGATGATCTAGATCTAGTCCTCATTCCACTACTTTCTAGTATATGACTCTGGACAAGTCACAATTTCTTTGAGTGTGAGTTTCCTTATCTATAAAACAGGGAAAATAATAACATACAAACTACTTCACAAAGTTGTTGGGAAGAAAGCCCCTGATAACCCTTAAAAGTGCTATCTATAAATTATTATTATTGCAAAGTCACTCTCCTCTCATAAGGTATCAATTGATCTAACAACCATAACATATGAAAAGCTGTTGTGAGGATCAAATGAGAAATATAAAGAGCTCTGAAAAATATAAAACACTATAGATGTGAGGTATTGTTATTTTGACAAATAAAAATAAGCTGAAATATCAAATGTCACCAAGAGTCACCACACCTGATATATTCCAACTGGAATACTTCTTTATATTTGGTCTTCGGGTTTTATAAAACTGAATAGTGCACTACTAATCCCAAGTCTCTTGGTTCAATATTCTACGAAATGAAATATTCTAAAACAAATTACTTGATAAGTAATTATGTCCAGTAATGTTTTCCTATAACAGATAATCCCTTTTCTGAAGGACTTCCACTGGTCGCCGCTATGCAAATAACTTCAAAGTTCTATAAAATCTTCAGTTTCAGTATAGCATCATAAACCTATTTTGCCATATCAGGAGCACTCAATAAGTTTTGCTGATTAAGTATAAGAATACTTCATAATTTCTAGCTTATGGTGAAAAATAAGCCTTCATGAAACTAAAAATAACCTCAATATTAAATAAAATATTTTCTTTTGTTAAGCGTTGCTACATGGCAGTTTAATCAACGACATAAAAAACAACAGATTATTTGTAAGGATACTGTTTGTTTCTTTAATTACACTTATCCTATATGCCAATAGTATGTGCTTTAGTAGTGTGAAAGCATGTTAACAATAAAACCCAACTTGGATTTGTTATTAGGTTTCTGGGGAATTTTCCATCCTAATCTCCAAATAAATAAGAGAAAGTTATTTATTTCTCTTTGACTACCAAGCTGAGTATGCCTGTTAATGTTGAACAGTACTGAATCACTGTTCCCCATTAGTCACCCCTAAAGCACAAAAGGCACTGGTTTATCTTTTCCTTGCTCTAACACCCAATACTTTCTAAAAGGTCCTACTCTTCTGAATGCCACCAAACATGTACCTTCTCCTTTAGCTCAAATATATTTTGCATGACCTTACATGAATTGCTTAGATAAAAGCCTTTTTTCTTCTGCTTTTGTTATTTTAAAGTGCAGATGCATTTGAGTCATTTTCTCCTTTTGTTTCATATCCTTAAGATCCAAAGCTTCAAAGACAGAATGTCAGCATGCAGTCGATTTATGACTGAACTCTTGAAGAGACACTGAAGAATTACCTTGTCAATCACCCCAAGGACTCTGAAGGCCTTCAGTTCCTCGGCAGGGCTCCTTAGGTTCCAAGAGGGCCTTGAACTTAGTGATCCTGGAGGCTAATGGAAGATATCAAAGATTATACATCAATCAGGGTGGTACTTGAAGGAAGGCTGCCTGCTGAAGCAAATGCCAAACTGAAGGAAACTAAATTTATCATAAATCAGAGAGAGGAAAGATGAAAGGAGAAGTTTCTGTTTGTCCTTAATGTAAAAAAAAAAAAAGTTGCAAGTAAATAAATCAGGATAACATTGAAAACAAGATTTTAAAAAAGAAAAATTAATGAGTTGATATAGTTTCTAAAGCTATAATTCAACTGTGGAGTATGCAGCTATAATGAAAGTTTTTAACAAATGGATCAGGGGCCCAATATTCAATCATACCCTTACATTTACCCCAAACATCACCATAATAATTTAGAGGTAAAATGCAGACAACATTTTACGAATACAACTATTTGGGGAGGAAATTCAACATATGCCCTATACCCTCCATCATACAGATAAGACTCCGGTAATGAAGTTTAGTATAAATATCTCCCTTAATAAAGCACAGCTTTTGGAGTTCCTCCTTAAAAAGGGAGAGCAGCCATGTGATATAATAGTTGAAATGCTGAGCCTGAATGAGTTCAAAGCTATCTATTATTACAGTGTCCCCATTTTACAGAAGAGAAATGGATGCAGATAGAATCTTAAGTGACCTGCCCAGGATGACACACCTACTAAGTGCCTAAGGCAGGATTTGAACTCAGGCCTTCCAGATCCCAGTTCATTCTATCCACTGTATCACCTAGCTAACTCAAGACAGGTAAAGAGAGAAAGGAGAGAGAAGACATACTTCAGAAAGAGAAAGTCAAAAAAGCTGTTTGGGATGAATAAGGAACATGAACATAGTGTTTTAGAAAGCTGAATGTCTTGAGAAGGAGATTCAAGTTAGGAAATCTGGGTCTCCAAGGTTAGAGAAGGCCATATGATGATCTAAGCAATGCAAAAAAAAAAACCAAAAAAAAAAAAAAAACACAGTTTTTGAACAAGGGATGGAGTGATATGATGAAAACTTATTTAGAAAGATGAATCTGAACCCAGGGATGGTGGTGCATATCTGTAATCATTGTTGCTAGGGGGGCTAAGGCTGGTGTATCATTTGAGCTTGGTTTTGACTCTAAAAACATCATTCCTTCCCCAGGAAAAGCTCTTCACCTGAAATCAAGTCATCATAGAGACTGATTCTGCTGTGAGACTCAACGCCCCCTCAGCAGACTCAGTTTTCTTACCCCACTGATTGGAGGGATGGAGGGCAAAGCAATAACCCTCTCCCAAAATCTCTCTTTAGAAAGTGTTCAGAATTTTACAGCTAACTTCATTCCCTACTGACTGCTCTCCACAAACATCCCTCCTCTAGCTACCTTTTCAAGTTTCTTTTTGTGTACTGTCTTTACTCCTTAGATTATAAGATCCTTGGCAGGTCTTTTTCTTACTTGTATCTCAAGTCTTAGCACAGTGCTGAATACACAGTACACACTTCATAAATATTTACTAACTACTGATTTGAGCCTGCAAATTCTGAGCTAAAGCTGAAATCTATTCGGTCTGATATCAATATAGATAGCAAGAAGCTCCCAGGCTGCACATGGAAGGGGAAACTGATCCACGATGGATATGGAAAAGGACAAAACTACCATGGCAATCAGCAGTCAGACTAGGCCTATGAATGGTCACTATATTTCAGCCTGGGCAAGATAAGGAGACTCAGTCTCAAAAAAAAAAAAAAAAAAATATTACACACACACACACACAAAGTATGAAGAATGGACTAGAGTCAGAAATTTAAGTTCCTACTCTGTTCACTTTATTTATCTTGCTTTTTGGCAACATGGTTGGCATAGAAATATATTTTTTTCTGACTTCACATGTATTATAAGTATCATAGTGCTTGCCTTCTCAATGTGGTGAAGGGAGAGAATTTAAAACAAACAAAAAAATCAATGGCAAAAATGAGCAAACTAATAAATGAATAAATGAAGTGGAGAGGGAGGAGGGAAGAGTAGGACAGAAAAGTAGTTCAAACCAGGTATTTGCTGGAACCCAAAACACTGACAGTTCATGGTATCTTCTGATCATGAAGGGTTATTTCTTTTTGTTTTTTCAGAGCTCCAAGCCAGAGAAATGAACAACAACAAAAAGAAGATAAGAAATATCAACATAAAGAACCTTAGGCTTTTATATATATATATATACAGGGCTTATGTTGAATATAGTTTTTCAAATGGAATAAAGAACCATGGATTTGTAGAAATTTTAGAGAATTTTTAAGGAACTTATCTCAAATTTAATTCTCTCATTTTTAAAAATAAGGACCTAAGTCCTAGAGAAGTTAAATAATGTGTCCAAAGTCAAAGTTTGGTAGCAAAGTCTACCAAAGACTAGAGTCCAGGTCTCCTGGCTGCCAGTTCAGAATTCCTTCCAGCATATCACAAGAGAGCTTGCTTAGCAATGATGAAGATTAAAAAAAAAAAAAATCTACTCAGCAAATACAATGGAATTCCATTGTATTTTTAATTTAATTAATAATTTAATTGTTACAGAAATATATATATGTACATATATATATATAAAATAAAACATTGTATATAAAGGAAATTAATGCTGGAATCACAGTATTTATAAAACTGTATATTAATAAAACATTTTATGATATGGTATAGTAGATGAAGTCTTGAACCCAAATTCCAATAATGTTTCAATCAACAAGCATTTATAAATGCAAATATTCATATTTAGAAATGTGTGCATAAAATAAGAATACGTATCAGTATACATTTAGCACGTACAATATAAATATGAGGTGATCTTGAGAGGAAGAGCACTAACTAGCGGGAAAATTAGGAAAGTCTTCATGTAGAATGTAGTACTTGAGCTGAGTCTTGAAAGAAACACACAAAGCAAAAATAAGGAAGAAATCACTCCAGTCATGAAGAACTGTCGGTGTAAAAAAAGACACATGGATAAAAGATGAAGTGTCATTCGTACACAACTTGAAGCAGGCCAGTATGGCTGCATTGTATAACCCTTGTAAGGGAGCAATGTAAAAGAAGACTGGAAGAGCAGGAAGACAAAGTTAGGAAAAGTTTTAAATGTCCATCAGAGTTTATATTTGATCCTAGAAGTAACTGGAAGGCATGAGACTTTGCTGAGGAGGGGAATTGATGGAATCACACCTCAGGATTCAGAAAATCCTTGCTTCCCTGATAAGAAACAGAAGACTTCTATTTCTCCCCTGCCTTTTAAATATATCTTAAGGACAAATGGAAAGTGTAAGGAAATCTTGTGAGTTAATGACACAAAGATTAAAGAAAAACAATCAAAAAAGAGATATAATAATGCCAAAAAAAAAAATCTTCTGGATTTAACAGATGAAATTCACTAGAGAAAACCAAGATGAGGACCAGAATCTCTCTGAGTTTTCACTCAAACCTAATATTTTTTAATTCGACAATGACTTCTTTAGGGGAGGGGGAGGAATCATTGCACAATACAGACTTTTTTTTTCTGAGGCAATTGGGGTAAAGTGACTTGCCCAGGGTCACACAGCTAGGAATTGTTAAGTGTCTGAGGTCACATTTGAACTCAGGTCTCAGAGAAGAGTCAAACAACATGCTCCTTTCTTTCCTTTTTTGTGGAGGAGAAGAATTATGGGTAGGGAATATAGCATACACTGTCAGACAAATGATGCTTAGTTGGCTGAATTGTTAGGTTTTTCAATTTCCTTTTTAATCTTTGTTACAAAAAGATTCAGTGGGTAAAAGATGGAGGGAGAGCTATAATCAGAAATTAAGTGAAATAAAAACAAAAGGCACTGATAAAAATATTACTGCAGTGTTTATTCACAAACAAGAAGCATGAAAGGAATTCACAAATTCCACATGTAAATTGTATTTTTTTCATTCAGATTTCATGATTCCATGAGAAAAGTTTATTTATATCTCAGATAATGTACCCTATTTTTAACCCACAAATTTAACTTCTTTAGTCATTCTTTATATATTTTGAATTTTTGTGCCAAAAAGTATTTCTGTTTTTTCTAGAACACTGCCTTTTTAATATAATTTTTTAGGCCATTCAATATCAACCTCAGATGAAACAAAACCAACTGTCTCTTTCAATATAACTTTTCAATTTCACTTCAAACAACTCCTTTATTTTTAGCTAAAACCTTATCCTTTCACTGTTCTCAGGGCCATTTAATATAGAAAAAAGGGGGAAAGACTCTTGCAACCCTTTCTGCTCCTTTTTTTTTGGAATTCTCTTGGTGGGTATGAAATGTGGCACTTTCTAGGACTCCTAACAATTTACAAAGCCTAAAAGTCTTCTGCAATGATTGATACTAATGGATCAAGACTATAAAAACTGAAACAGAGGGATGAAAAAATTAACAAACTATAAAAGGATAAAATGAGTTATTACTTTTGCAAAGATAGGTTGATGACACATGTTTGTTACAAGGAATTTGTTTTTTTTTTCTTCTAATAGGTTGGGAAGAAGAGAAAATAGAATTTTGTCAACTAAAAAAGTATACTTTAGGGACAGCTAGGTGGTGCAGTAGATAGAGCACCAGCCCTGAAGTCAGGAGGACCTGAGTTCAAATCTGGTCTCAGACACTTAACATTCCCTAGCTGTATGACCCTGGGCAAGTCACTTAACCTCAATTGCCTCAGCAAAAAGAAAAAAAAAATTATACTCTCAAAGCATACAGAGGCTACAATATCACCTAAATAAAATAGTTTATATCAGATGTTCTATAGTGCTAAATGCTCTAAGATTTCTTCTTGCTCTCAAACTTATGACTGTGATACTTTATACATAACAATACTTCCTTTAATTAAAATTAAAAAATTAATTAAAATTAAAAAATTAATAATTAAAAAAATAATAATAATGTTAGAAAGAACTAGAAATCAATGAATGTATAAACTCATTTTATAAATGAGAGACCTCAAGATACAACCTTGTGCATCTATAAAAATAGCTGAATCATAAAACCTAAAGAAAAATGTTAAGTTCAAAAGGCAATTAATCAGAAGGTCTAATGACACAGGGCAACTAGGTGGATAAAGTTTCAGACCTGGAGTCAGGAAGACTCATCTTAACACTAGTTGAGTGATCCTGGATAAGTCATTTAACTCCAATTGCTCCAGTTACCTCATTTGTAAAATAAGCAGGAGAAGGAAATAGAAAACCACTCTAGTATCTTTGCCAAAAAAATTCCAAATGGCATCACATAGAGTTAAACATGACAAAAACATCTAAATAACAAATAATAAAAACCAAATGGCTATAGAGAAAATTCATGTTATTACTTCTCTCCTAAAAACAAAAACAAAAACCTTAATATAAAGCCTCATGTTACAGCATAGCAAACCCTCTCATCCTGCTGCTGTCCCCTTCTACACTTTTTCAAACTCATCTCTTATTACCCCCAACATTTCTTTTTCACTCTAAATCAATCAATATTTATACCAAATTATTTCATATTTGCTTGTAAGTTTTCCTGTATTTATGGCACTGCTTCTTTGTGAAATGTTGACTTAACTTTCTATATATTTAAAACTACTAATTCTCCCATCTCTAAAGAGGACTTCTCCAATTTTCAGATAATTAAGATACCCTACTTCTAAAAGACAGGTGAGTATTTTCACTATAAAAACTGCTCCGAAATATTTTTTTTGTCCTAGTCTCCTACTACTAGTTTGCTCAAGTACAACCCTACCACTATATTTGATTTCCATTAGCTCCTATAATTCAGGGGAAATGTGAAATATCTTTTGTAAATCAGACTTTGTACTACCTCTAATAGCTGGTGAAATCTTAGTAAGAAATGCTGGAGCTGGCCAATTAAGAAGCATAACTAGAAATTAGTAGTAAATGTGTGCAGAGATGGGCAGAAAAATAATTTTTGTAATCTGATGATTTTGTAAATTATATGCATGGTACCTTTTGCCTTACATGTGATTTCAACCTAAGATCCATATTCACTGTTATGTCCTAAATAAAATTATTATAGCCCCCCCAAAACATTTCCTGCCATCTTCTTTGCCATTAGGACTGAAAGAATTGAGTCAGGAAAACCTTGAAGCTCTCTGGCTACTTTATGTGTCATTGTATCATAAAAACTCCAGGTGCCTTATCTTGTCCTTGCTCAGATAATTCCCCCACCTTTTGAGTATTGCCCCTGGCCTGTCTCCTGCCCTGGACCTTCTTATATTGACCCTTATCCTATCAGAATTAAGTTGTGATCCTTTCCTGGAATTTTGGCTTATTCACTCACCCAGCGTCTTTGTTTCCTCTATAAGAATGTATATTTGGGTTATGTATTCTGTTTGCAAACCCTGTTTAGCTAAAGCCCTATAAAAATTCCCTACCTCAGTTCCTCTGGGCCGAATGATTTTTGAACATGAATTCTATTTGGTCGGCTAGCCTAAAACGCTCCACATTAAAAAGATTAAAAACCAATCTCTGTCTTGCCTCAGCTTCTATGACATTACAACTATTGTCATAAATGACGTGGATAAAGGAATTTAAAGCACATACATCAATTTTTGTTTTCAACTTTGCAAATGACACAAAATTAGGAAGAATGACAAAGCCAAAAGATATAAAAAGTTAAATTAAAATTCAATATAATGGGTCCCCCTTAAAAAGAAGAATTAAAAAGAAGAAAGAGTTATTTTCACCATGTAGCCAAAGAAAATGAGAGACATCCTTTGATAGATTACTTGGTAATGTCCTTTGCATAGACATAAATATGAGACTGATCAAAAACAGATTTTTAAAAAGTCCAAGAAAAGTAAACATGGTACAAAACTAATTAAAACTTCCACTTCATCCACTTTTAGAAAAATAAAGACTGTACCTGAGATGATGCTCCATCACCAAGGTGTGGTTTTAAATAAAAACCAGAGAGCTGCTCAGCACGCATTAGATACTCTGCTGTCCGTTTCTTCACTGCTTCTCGTCGAGTAGGACTTGACTCACCTAAGATATAAGAAAATTAGTACAACATGCTAAGATACAGTAAATTTTAGATTAGCCAATTTTAAGATAAACCTAATTTCTTCACTACTTAATTACTCGACTGTTTGATCATTTGCCCTTTTCTTTGCTCTGTGACATTTCTACCAGAAAGAAAAATCAACTCAAAATTATTTTGAATTTAATGAATGAAATTAGATGATTTTCATGTATTTTTGTTTATATTATTATGCCTCCCTCCCATTACTAAATATATATAAGAGCTGGCAGAGTGACTCAAATTTGCTTAGTTATCTATCATACATAAATAATTTTTACATATATACTTGAGCTCAACATGGATACTTTAAATTTATACTAAGTATCTGCAAATAGAAATAAACTAATTTTTCCAACTTTCCCCCTCAAAAACAAATCCTACAATGAATTATTTATAAAGAACAGACTTTTTTAAAATAGTAAATCCTCAAAGAAATATTATCAAAGAATTACACTAACAACAGGGAGAGACCTAAAAAAGATCATCAAGTGTAGATCCCTCATTTTTCAAAGGAAGCAAGTAAGAATATGAACAGGCAGTTTTTCAAACAAAGAAATAAAAACTATTTGTAATCATATGAAAAATGCTTTAAAGCACTATTAAGAAAAATTCAAATTAAAACAGCTTAAGGTACCACCTCACAACTATCAGATTGGCTAACATGACAGAAAAATGACAAATGCTGATGGAAATGTGGGAAAATCGGGACACTAAAACACTTCTGCTAAAGTTATGAACTGATCCCCATTTTACAGAACAATTTGGATCTACACCCAAAGGGATATTAAACATTATGCCTACCCTTTGACCCAGCAATACCACTTTTAAGTTTGTACCCAAAAAATTTCCAAAAAGGGGAGAAAGTATCTATTTGTGCAAAAATATATTTATAGCAACTTTTTTTTGTAGTGGCAAAGAATTGGAAATTGAGACAATGTCCATCAATTAGGAAAGGGACTGAACAAGCTGTGGTATATGATTGTGATGGAAATATAGTGCTATAAGAAATGATAAGCAGGATGCTTTCATAAAAACCTGGGGAGATTTATATGAACTGATGCAAAGTTAAGTGAGCAGAACCAGAAGAACACTGTACACAGAAACAGCAATTCTGGGCAATAATCAACAGTGAATAACTTAGCTATTCTCAGCAATACAATGATCCAAGACAATTCCTAAGAACTTATGATGAAAAATGCTATCAATCTCCAGAGAAAGAACTGAATACAGATCAAAGCAACCTCTTTTTTTTACTTTATTTTTCTTAGTTTTTTTGTTTGTTTGTTTGTTTTTTGGGAGGGGGCTGTGTTTTCTTTCACATGACTAATATAGAAATATTTTGAAATATTGTACATATATAACCTAGATCAAATTACTTGCTATCCCAAGGGGTGGGGATGGAAGTGAGGAAGGGAGGGAAAGAATTTGGAACTTAAATTTTAAAAAACAAATGTTAAAAATTGCTTTTATATGTATTTAGAAAAAAAATAATTTAAAAAATTTGACTAGTGGGCCTAGAACTTAACAGGAAGAAAACAGAGTGTATTATCTTTGGGAAACTACAAAGTTCCTTTTATGACCCAAAACTTCTCCCTTAAACAAATGTCCACCTTTTTTCTTGTTGGTTGCTATACATTAATTTTGATTATAAGGCTTTTTAAAAAGCATTATAGGCTCTAAACAATTAAAAATTAGTCATCCTCAGAAGACAAAAGAGAGGTGCACAGTGGATGTGAGTAGGCTAAAATACCTAACAAATAAGAAATTATGATGAAGAAATGGATGCCATCATGGAATGTCATCAATGAAGTATATGATGAAGCTAATCACATTGCAAAAACAGAAAATATAGCCCCAGTATATATAAAGGGTCAAATGACACAAATGGGCAGCTTTCATAAGACCTGCCAATTATAAATAACTATGAAAACTTGTTCAAAATAACTAATAGTAAGAAAAATTAAAATTAAAGCAATTCTGAGATTTTACTTTGCACATGAAAATTAGCAAAGATGGTAAAGGACAAGAAAAGATAATATAGACGGAATTCTAAAAGGAAAGCAGAGGTACCCTGATGTACTGCTGGAAGGGCAATTTGCTAGCCTAACAAGGCTAGAATGTGAATTCTATTTGGAATTATACAAGAAAATTAAAAAGAACTAAGAAAAAGAACAGGAACAAAAACTAAGTCTAACAAGCCCATAAATTTGTTTTTGCAAGCCTCTTGGAATACCCAAGAGAAGTCAGACAGAAACATAGGTTCACTACGTATCAAAATATGCCCAGAAGTATTTCCAATAGCTAAGAAGTAGCAAGAAAATGAGTACCCATTAAGAAACAGATTTTAAAAATCATATATGACCATGATAATATATTATCATGACTAAGAAATTACAAACATGAGAACTAGAAAATGAGTATTAAATAAAACAAAACCAAGAGGAAAATATACATAATGACAACAATTACAAATTTAACTCTTGAATTGAAAAACCAATTAAAGTCCTGAAGGAACAGATAATGATATAAACCTCTGCCTCCTGGCTGCCCTCACCTTTAAGTCTCAGTTGAAGGCCCACCTTCTACAAGAATGGCAATAAGTAGGAGAAAAAATAGTGAATAAGTACAATGAAAAAACAAAACTAATTCTTCAAATGATATGATGGTATACTAAAAGAATCCTAGAGAGTCAACTGAAAAATTAAATAACCTAAATAAAGTTGCATAATATGAAATAGTCATACAAATATCAGTATTTCTGATTATATGATATGCATATTATAATATATAATAATACATAATAAAAACTAGCAATGAGATGAAAAAATTTCATTTAAAATAAATACAGAATGTATAAAATGTAGAAAGCTCACCTACCAAGAATCACACAGAAATTATATGGATAAACTATAAAATATTGTTTACAATAATAAAGAATCTCCTCCCCTTTGGATTTAACTCACTTTCTGAGAGGAATCACAGCCTTTATATTCTTTCCCCACTCCACCATCCAAATTAGAGGGGTGCTCTGCCACCCAGGGCTCTGGCCAATGCCCTGGATTTGAGACTGCCAGGAGTCCTGGTCCCTCTACTGCCACCCCCATGACCATAGCTTCCACTTGGGTTCATGCCTTACTGCTGATCCTGTTCTTCCTGCTTCTCTTCCTGCTGAGCACCCCAGCAGTTCTGTGCCCCTTTCAGAAACCAGAGACAGCCACATGGTCCTGCAGGAAGCCCCTGACCTACCTGCCAAAGGACACAACCTCAGCAGTGTGGTCTCTACTCTGACAGTCCTGCTCACTGCAGTCTTCACTGGGGAGGAGCTGACCGTGGCCAAGGGCAACAGTCTCTTCCCCCTTTATATTATTATCAACTTTGCCCAGATAAATTCCATCTCAGATTACAATCACTATCTATAGCCTTCATTCCTATTCAAATGACACCAAAAGTAGCCAAGAAAAAGCACAAAGCTATATGGAATGAGTCTACTGGTCATGCTCAAGCAGGCCTTAATCAGCAAGACAATCACTTTATATCTCTCTAATCAATTTGCTGTCACATTCTCCACAGGGGTTTTTCTAAAACCTGCTCATCATCATTCCTCAAAGCTCCCATGGCACTCCTTTCTCCCACTCTCTCAACTGAGAATATATATATATTTGCTTTTTTGCTGAGGCAATTGAGGTTAAGTGATTTGCCCAGGATCACACAGCTAGAAAATGTTAAGTGTCTGAGACCAGATTTGAACTCAGGTTTTCCTGACTTCAGGGCTGGTATTCTATCTACTACACCACCTAGCTGCCCCCTCTCAACTGAGAATCTTGCCTTATTATTTCCCTGAAAAATTTGAGATCATTCCTGAAAAGCTATATTTTCTCTATTCTTCATTTGACATCTTACCCATAATACAAAGAAAAAGTTAGTTCAAATTTTGATTATATTTTTTGCACAAATAAATCCAATGGAGCTAAGATTAAAAAAGGAAACCATTAACTGAAAAAATTTTTTAAAAGAAAACCTCTTTTCATTTATGTTTTACACAGTTCTTTTTCATTTTCTCTAGCTGACTGGCCCTCTGTCATCTTTATTCTTTCACTAATCATTAATATTTTTCTCTCTCTCCTTCCCTTCCTCCCTCTCTCCCTTCTCCTTTCTCCCTCTCCCTCTCTCCTCGTCCCTCTCTCTCTGTTCTCACCCTTCTCTCTCTTTCTCTCTTCTCACCCCTCTCTCTTTCTCTCTCCCCTGCTCTCTCAACACACACAAAATATATAATTATATATAAATGCATACTTATATAAATATATAATTAATATATAAATATATTTTATATAATATATATTTTGAGAGAAAAAGAGAGACAGACTGCTTCCATGCTGCCTATATCTTTCTCTCTAATCTCCAAAGACCTTTTGTACAGTCTCTTGTCTCTCTAGTAGAAAAACTCCTTGAGAAGGCCATCTTAAACCAATTCCTATATTTCTTTTCTTTCACTTTCTTTTTAAATTTGAAGAGACTAGCTTCAGATCCATGCTGAAATTATTCTCTTCAAAGTTACCAATGATTTCTTAATTGTCAAACTTAATGACCTTTTCTCAAGCCTCATCTTTCTTAATCTTTTGGGAATTTTAACATTATCAAGCATGTATGATTGTTACTGTTATCCATCACATAAAAAAGAATATGAAAAACCAACCTACTTTTTTGTTGTTTTGTCTTGTTTTACAATTCATAAAGGCATACAGTTTTATGAAATGGTATTGATGCGTGTAGACTGCTTCATTTTTAAGTCATCCCCTTCTTCATACTCTCCTCTCCAGGCTTTGTGATGCAACTCTTGCCCAGTTCTCCCTTTACCTATTAGACTGCTCCTTCTCAGTACTCTTTTCTTGGTCTTCATTAAGACCATGCTGATGAATATCTCCCAAAGCTATGTCCTGGTTCTTCTTCTCATATCCCTCTATACTATCTCACTTGGAGATCCGATTACTTCCTTTGGATTCAATTATCATCTATATGAAAAAGATTCTCAGAACTCTCAACCTCTAGTTTTACATGTCCACTTGCCTATTAGACATCTCAAAGTAGATCCTCCATAGAAATTATAAACTTAACAGGTTCCAAACTGAACTTATTATTTTCCCCCCAAATCCTCACTTCTGCCTTTCTTTTTTTTCTGTTGAAGGGATTATCATCTTCTTAGTTCAGGCTCTGAACCTAGATACCAACCTCAATTCTTCACTCTCCCTCTCCCATCTTGCATATATAATCTATTGTCAAGAACTTTTGATTCTATTTTCCCCTATATTTTGTATATTTTCCCTTCTTTCCTCTGGCACTGAGACCATAGTGCAGGCAGGCTCTCATAACTTCAGGCCTAGACTACTATGAGAAACTCATAGTTGGCCTCCCTGCTTCAAATCTCTCATCATTTTGGTCCATTCTTCACTCATCTATCAAAATGATCTTACAAAGTACAGTTTTGACCATGTCATACTTCCTTCAATTCAATAAATTCCAATGGTTTTCTATTACCTCCAAGAGCTTGGATTTTAAGCCTTGAATAATCTGGTCCCTTCCTGGTTTTCCAGTTTCTTTCACTTTACTCCCCAACATGACAATGGCCTCCTTGCCCCCACACAATACTCCAACTACTTCAACTATGCATTTTCTCATGCTTGGAATTCTTTCCTTTCTAATCTCTGCTTCTTGGCTTCTCTGGTTTCTTATAAGTCTCAGCTAACATCCTAACTTCTGTGGCCTAACTGTACCAGACCTAAAACTATATCATAAAGCAGTAATCACCAAAACCATTTGGTATTGGCTAAGAAACAGAGTAATAGATCAGTAGAATAGGTTAGGTTCAAAAGACACAATAGTCAATGACTATAGTAATCTAGTGTTTGACAAAGCCAAAGACTCCAGCTTCTGGGATAAGAAGTCACTATTTGACAAAAATTGCTAGGGAAATTAGAAAATAACATGGCAGAAACCAGGCACTAACCAACACCTAATACCCTATACCAAAATAAGGCTGAAATGGGTTCATGATGTAAACATAAAGGATGATACTATAAGCAAATTAAGAGAACAAGGGATAGTTTTTTTACCTCTTAAAATCTGTGGAGAAGGAAGGAATTTATGGCCAAAGAAGAACTCGAGAACATTATGAAATGCAAAATGGATAATTTTGATTATATTAAATTAAAAAGATTTTGTACAAACAAAATCAATGCAGTCAAGATCAGAAGGGAAGCAGAAAACTGGAAAAAAAATTATATCCAAGAGTTCTGATAAAGGCCTCATTTCCAAAATATATAGAACCAAGTCTCAAATTTATAAGATTACAAGCCATTCTCCAACTGATAAATGGTCAAAAGATATAAACAGAATTTTCAGATGAAGAAATTAAATCTATTTTCTAATCATATGAAAAAATGCTCTAAATCACAATTGGATAGAGAAATGAAAATTAAGACAACTCTGAGGTACCATTTCACACCTCTCAGCTTGACTAAGATAACAGGAAAAGATAATGATAAGTGTTGGAGAGGATGTGAGAAAACTGGGATACAATACATTGCTGGTGGAGCTGTAAACTGATCCAACCATTCTGGAGAACAATTTGAAACTATGCCCAAAGGGCTATCAAATGGGGTATATAGCCTTTGATCCAGCAATGTCTTGATTGGGCCTGTATCCCAAAGAGATCATAAAGGAGGGAAAGGGACCCACGTTTGCAAAAATATTTGCAGCAGCCCTTTTTATAGTGGATTTTCCATCCACTGAAAAATGAGTGGATACCTATCAGTTGGAGAATGGCTGAATAAGTTATGGTGTATGAATGTAATGGAATATTATTGTTCTACAAGAAATGATCAGTAGAATGATTTCGGAAAAGCCTGGAGAGACTTAGATGAAATGATACTAAATGATATGAAAAGAATCAAGAGAATATTGTACCTAGGAACAAGAACATTAAGTAATGATCAACTATGATGGACTTGGCTCTTTTCAACAATGAGGTGATTCAGGGCAATTCCAATAGTCTTGTGATGGAGAGAGCCATCTGCATCCAGAAAGAGGACTAAAAGGACTGAATGTGAATCACATCATAGTATTTTCCCCATTGTTGCTGCTATTGTTGTTTGCTTGCTTTTTTTCTTTCATTTTTTCCCTTTTGGTCAGATTTTTTTCTTGTGCAGCATGATAAATGTGGAAATATATTTAAAAGAATTGCACATGTTTAACCTATATTGGATTACTTACTGTCTAAGGGAGAGGGGAGGAGGGAAGGAAGTGAGAAAAATATGGACACAAAAAAATGAAGTGTGTGTATATACATATACATGTATATGTACACATACACATATATGTAGAGAGAAATATACATGTGTATGAACATATGCACATACATGTATATTGCTTTATGTGTAAAAAGAATTTTATTGTGTATATGTATACTTATATTAAATGCATATGTGTATATGTTTTCTACCCCCAATAAACTGTTAGGCCAGAGTAAGCAAGTAAGCAAATAAATAAATGAATGAATGAATGATTAATAAATAGACAGACAAGACACACATACACAGCCATATAGAGAGATAGATGAAACAGAATAAAATCCTACCTTCTGCAAGAAGTCTTTCCTGGGTCTCCAAAAAGCTACAATCTTAACTCCAAGATTATCTCCACATTATCCTCTACATATCTTGTATGTACCTGGTTGTTTACATGTTGTCTCTTTAGAATGTGAGCTCCTTTTTTTTTTTTTTTTTCCCTTTTCTTCATAATCCTCAATACTAAGCAATAGTACTTAGTATTGCTTAAGCAGGTACTTAATGCTCATTGATTTGACTTTATAGTGGCAAAGAGGTGGAAACTAAAGGCGTGACCATCAACTGAAGAATGTTACCAATTACAGCATATGAATATAACAAAATATTGTGCTGGAAAAAAAATGAGAATTTCAGAGAAATGTTGGAAGACTTGTTAAGAGTAAATTGAGCAGAATCAAGAAAATTATTCATAATACAATATCAATAATATGAAAGACAAAATCTATGAACAACATAATGATAAATCATGTTCCAAGGGACTAAAGATCAAGAATGTTTGTTCTATACCTTATATCAAAGAGAAGACAGACTAATATGCAGAATGAGATATATTTTTGGACATGGCCAATAATGGCATTTGTTTTTGGTTTTGGTTTTTTTTTCCCATTGAGTTTAGGAGAGTGAGGCTGGGAGGATTAATAATAATAATAATAATGTTTTATAACTGAACCCAAAAGATAATGTAAGCTCCTTAAGGACAGAGATTATTGCTTTTTTGTCTTTGTATTTTCATCACTTAGCACAGTGCCTGGCACATGGTTTATATCTCATAAATACTTATTAAATGGAAAATAAGTGTTCTAAAATAAAAATTAAGTCTTCTAATTTTGTCACTCTGTCACTGTATTATACTTTTTTTTTAATCAATCTCTATTCTGACTTTGCCCCATATATATATCCTACTCTGCCCTTGTCAAGTGTAGATGGTTATCACTAGCACCTAGCACATAAGAAAGAATATCTAAAACAACCTGCTTTGTTTTGTTTTGTTTAGTTTTACAACTTCAGTCTCATAAAGGCATATAGTTTTCTGAAATGGCCTTGGTGGCTGTATATTTTTTTAAGTGCTAGTCTATTATATTTAATAACATTTTATTTTTTCAGGTCAGTTCCACCATCTCTGCATCATCCTAAGTGTTCTGACAACAAAAGACAACCTTGAAAAGAAAAGTGATTTATGGTTCTGCACATCTACCATGACTCAGGAGCCATCAGCCTTTCAGTGTACAGCATGAACTGGTCAGCCAGGGAATTATCTTTCCATTAGCATTTAACCAATCCTCAGCTAACAATTTCTTAAACCAAGCATCCTATGGCACCTAGAAGTTCTCAGAGCTACCCAAACACAGAAGCAAAAAAAAAAAGCTGTTGAAATTCATGACCAAACACTTCTTCAATTATGTTTGTTTTCAATGCTACTTAAAAACTTTTGTGATTTCTATAACAGCAAAGGTATACTGGCTCACTATTAAATGATAAGAAAATTAAATGCACACAAAAACCATTTTCTCCTGTATTTTATAATTTCCTTCTGTTCTATATATCTCTCTTATTTAGAATTAAAAAAGAAATTACTTTTAAAAAAATTATACACTAACTGTTCCCTCAGAAAAACTGTTGGTCAATTCCTTAATACAATAACTTTTCCAAGAAAAATCATTGCCCTAAAAAAGTTTCCTTTATGTCCCAAAATTAAATAAATATCTTTAAAGATTAGCATACAGCCAAAGAATGATGAGTCACAGAAGAAGGTAAGTATGAAGTGCACTCACAAAAGACAGTAAAAAAATCTAAATTGAGTTCAAGAAAGGAGAAGCCAGTAAGAGCTGGAACATTTTTATGACTGATATCCTAATGAACCTGTAACTATTTTCCTAGTTCCACTCCTTTTATATGAATTAGGTCCTAATAACAAAACTTTTCAGAAACTTAAGACAAATATGATGACATTAGATCTCTCTTGAACACAGATTCATGCAATGTTTTCTAAGAGGGTAAAAACCAATAGACTTGCTGATTGTAAATTATTCCCTTCATTCAAAAGTTTCTGAAACTTTTCAGGTTATTAGTTACTAGCATAAAAATACAAACTTTGAGTCTATTTTTAAATGTTTTTAATTGTTTAAAAGGAGTTCCATGCTACATCCAAAGAAGGTAATCTCAGGAACTCATTTCAGGATTCAACTTAATTCATAACACGAGAAAAATTTCTAGCTTTCTATTCCTGTCTAAATTAGCTTCCAGGATAAGGGACAAATATTTTAGTCTCCTAAAAATATGTTTACTTTCATTTATTTATACTCTCACACACATACACATATTAAACATATATATATATATATACAGACACACATACACAAATGCATACACACATGTATGTATATATGTTATGATCTCTAATCCTTTCTGTTCAGGAAATGTTATCTTCACAAATATTATGACTAGAGCAATATTACATATCACCTGAATCCATAATTACCAAGTATCACAATTAGGGACCATTTTATACTCAGAAAAATCACAACTATGTGCTGCAGGGTCTCCAATTTGACAAGAAGTACAGTATTTTATCCTTTCTATTCAGTTCATCACTAACTCTTTCCTCTTATCCGATGATAACAAAAAAGAGAAAAGTGCCATGGGCAGCACAGGTATATTTGCTCATAAATTTCATAAACATAAATTTTCAAGTAACAGACATCAAACTATTAGCATTCAAAAAATAGCGATTTACATGTATACTATATACAAGATATTTATGGGGTGTAGAAAGGTGTCTAAAAACATCCCTGCCTCATAAATCTGGTAACAGCAAAAAGCAATCAGAGTTCTTAACTTAATCTAATTTAAAATATAAGGGAAATAAACATTTAACTTTTTTTTCAAAGTTCTTGGTAATTTTAATATTATTCTTTCATTATTCAATATAAACTAGGAATGGTCTTTCAATTTAGATGCTTTGTTTGGTGGTTTTTTGTTTGGGTAGAGGTTAGAGATCTGACAAGTACTTATATTTCTTCTGATCAAGATCAAAGCTTTTTTTTTTTGATCACTGTCATTTTAATGTTTAAAAATTATGCTGTTAAAGATATAAAAATGTGGTAATGCTGATGACAGAGAGCTTCTAACAAAAACCCTTCGAGAATCCTCCTCTATCTCTCTGCATTTGGTACAGAGCAGCTGTGCCTCACACAGATTCACATGAATGAAAATATTTAGGCGAGAAACCACCCACTTAGTTTATTTTCCATATGACTTTCCTGTAATTATTTTGTAAACTGTTCACACAACAATACATAAAAACATCTGCAAAAACAGGTAATTAATGTGTCAAGCCAAACTAATGCATTTTTTATGGTGTCCATGCTTCGTCAACTGTAATTATAACTCTTTTTAAGCAAATGATGATGTGTTTGTTGCAATGTGCAAGTGGTTATTTTAGATGCTCTGTTTACTGTTCATACAAACTGAATATAAAACTCCATAGCTACTTTCCTGCTTATCAAAGCTTTACCTAGAATTTTGTAGAAAGAGAACAAATGACTCACTTCTTTCCTTTATGCAATTTCCAATAAATATTTTCATCACAAATGAAAGCCAGGATTCAGGTGACCACCATTCAAAGAACATAAGCTGGTATGAGGACAGAGATGTTCCTTCTAGTAGTTGAAGTTTTCTTTAATTTTATTCTGCTTGGAAGATAACATAGTACACTTATAACCCCCTCTTTGCTTAGAATACCTACATAGTATTGATTAGAAGGCTGATTTTTTTTTTCTAATGGTACAGTATTCATCCTCAGTCTTAGTCGTGTAAAATTCTACCTAAAAGAAAAGTATTTTATATTCAGGGCAATAGTTGACTTTAATAATATATAAATCCCTATTTTAGGGACTAAATTACCTGATTAGTTAATCCTTTGGAAGCAGGGGAGGTTAAGAGAGGGAGATTATTTGAGGTGGATAGGTGTAGGAGTGTGTGTGTGTGTGTGTGTGTGTGTGTGTAAGAGAGAATACACACATCCAGATAAACACACCTCAAATAGATCTGCATACATATTACTGCAATAATTAATCACACTGTTGATAATAACACCTCTATAAATATCCTTAAAGTATATGGAGTAGTCTTAACTTTTAAAATTCTTTCTTCTGCAAAACTAACGGAAACTAAATTGTCTTTTTTTTAAACATAAATATAAGGCATACTTTATGTTTCCTTTTTGATACTTTTTCTCCAATAGCAAAAAAAAAAAAAAAAAAAACCCATGGAGTAAATTATATCATGAAAGAACCATGAAAGAAGGAACTATTCTAAGTAAATAAGCTCTCCCAAGCTGGAAGTTGAACTTGTGGGTTGTAGAACATCTCAGTTCAAATCCTTGTCCCTGTAACTTAATAATATATGATTATAGCTAAATGAAATAAAGCTCTACAAACCTCAGTTTTCTCATCTACTTGTAACTACCTGGCTCAACAGATTGATGACCTGTTGAGGTGGAAATGGGAGATATTGTATGTGAAGTATCTTACAAACAATAAAGTCTTATGAAAATTCAATTATCCTCACCGAAAATTCTGCTGTGATTATCCTTTTAAATGTCAAAACTTCATTTTTATTTTTCAATGAAAAAAATTTTAATAACAGTAACAAGTATTTATGATGAGCTTTGAGGTTTAAAAAACTTCACAAATGTTATTTCATTTAACATAACAACTCTAAGGTGAATGCTATTATTCCTATTTTATAAATAAGGAAACTGAGCTTGAGAGGAAGTGAAATTACTTAATCCAAAAGATTCAAACTCTGGTCTTCCTACCTACAAGTCTAGTACTCTAATCACTGAACTAGCTAGCTGCCTTCTAAGCTGTATTAAACAATACAGTTTCTTATATAGGTAGCCTGATTTTCAAAGAAAAGAAATGTTTCAAATTAAAAAAAAAAAAAAAAGACTACAATCTTTTGAGATAGGAGGTCTATTATTATCCCCAGTTTACGGATAAGAAAACTAAGACTAAGAGGTTAAGTGATATACCTAAAAGCACTGAGCTAGTAAATATTTGACAAAGGACTCAAATACAGTTTTCCCTAATTCCAACTCCAGTGATCTACCCATCATACCACATGCCTATTAAATAGGCTTGTAGATCAATCAAACTAAAAATTAACAAATATCATATGAATAAAAGACACCTAATGGCTCAGAAGATACTATCAAATCTGCAGTCAGGAATATCTGAATGCAAATCCAGTCTCAGACACATAGCAGCTGTGTAAACCTAGGCATGGCACTTCACAACTATGTGCCTCAGTTTCCTCATATGTAAAATGATTTTTATAAAGCACCTACTTCCCAGGGCTGTTGTGAAGATAACATGAGATTTATAAAGCATTTAGCAAACCTTAAAAGTGTTATAGAAAAACTAATATTATTTTGTTGTTGCTGTGCCATTATTTTCTACTAATGATAAGAAATTTGCTTATATTTGTATTTCCAATGCCTGACATATGGTAATCACAATAAATATTTTAGCTATCTTTCAATTAAGTTAAATAGCTTCCAAAGGATTTAGAGTTAAAGGCATATTTAAAAAATCATCTAATTCAACCTCTTCATTTAACAGATGAAAAAACTGAGGCCAATGAATTAAATGAGGCCTAGGATCACCTATATCATAGATAGTGATATCACAGACAAAACAATAGTTTAGGACTTAGAAGACCTGAATTTGAGTTCTAGATCTTCTGCTAAGAAGGGAACTAAAAGAGGGCTGAATCACTATTTTAAAATTATTTTTTCATAGTAAAATACTTTATTCTAATGCTTTCAGAGAAAAAATTAAGAAGCTCCATTAACAAAAGGGACATCATAAAAGATTGCTAAAAAAGTAAACAAAAGCTCCAGCCTCAGAGAGAGAAAGCTAAAAAAGGCAGGAGCCATGGAACAATATTTCACGTACAGTATATTTTTTGTAATTTAAAACATTTCTTTTCTTTGAAAAAGCAGGCCACCTTTATATTCAGAATAATTTCCTAAATAAAAATGTCATTCTATTTCCAGATGACTGGAGAAAAAAATGTGGAAGCTAATTTGAATGATACAGAGAATCACAATACTTATCAAAAGATGATAAAACTGAGTGCTTTAAACTAGGCTGGGGAAACAGGACAACTATGGTGCCCAACCACTGCCCTAGTAAATTCTGTCTAAAGAGATAATTTGATCTATCTCTCAGCTTTCATACACCTTCCCCACCTCCATATTTATCTTCAAATAATTCATTATACCAACCTTTCAAGCATCCACTAATCTGTTACTTATTGGAAAGAAAAAAAAATACCATTTATTTCCTTTATTATATACAAGTAGTACTTTATGGGGAGAAGGTGCTAAGTAAATTTTGATGAGTTACTCTTCAACAATGAAATGTTTCAAACCACCTCCAATTGTTCATTGAAGAAAGCCATATACACCCAGAAAGAGGGATGTGAAATGTGGACCACAACATAACATTCTCATACTCCTTGATTGATGTTTGCTTACACTGTGTTTCCTTTATCTGATGTATCGTTTATGTAGATAAGATTTTTCTTGCACAACAATGATAAGTTTGGAAATATGTATACATATATTCGATTTGCCAATATTTTAACATAATTAACATGTAGTGGATATCCTGCCATCTAGGGGAGGGGTGGGGAGTTGGGGGGAAAAATTTGTAACGGAAAGCTATGTAAGGGTTATTGTTGAAGAATTACCCACAGGTATGTTATGCAAATAAAATAAAAAAATTTAAAAAAAAAATTTTGATGAGTTAGCTCTAAGAAATCAACAAGGCATGTTAATTTTATAAATTTTCATTTCTTGACCAACAGGAGGATTTCAGAGAGGATTGGAGAGACTTGCATGAACTGATGCTGAGTGAAATCAGCAGAACCAGGAGAACATTATACACAGCAACAAGACTATATGATGATCAATTTTGATGGACATGCTTCTCTTCAACAATGATGTGATTCAAACCAGTTGTTCAGCGATGAAGATAGTCATATACATCCAGAGAGAGGCCTGTGGGAACTGAGAGTGAACCACAACACAGCATTTTAACGCTTTCTGTGAATATTTCCATACATTTTGTTTTCCTTCTTAGGTTGTTTTTTTCTTCTTCTCTTTCTAGATCTGATGTTTCTTGTGCAGTAAGATAACTGTATAGATATGTATACATGTATTTATCATATAATTTATCCTATTTAGCATGTATTAGATTACATGTCATCTAGGGGTGGGGGGAAGGAAAGGAAAAGCTTGGGAAAAAAAAGTTTTTTGCAAAGGTCAATGTTGAAAGGTCATTCATATGTTTTGTAAATAAAAAGCTTTATTAAAATAAATAAATAAATAAATTTTCATTTCTTTTTTTTGCTTTTTTGCTGAGGCAATTGGGGTTAAGTGACTTGCCCAGGGTCATACAACTAGGAAGTGTCTGAGACCAGATTTGAACTCAGGTCCTCCTGACTTCAGGGCTGGTGCTCTAACCACTGCACCACGTAGCTGCCCCACTAAATTTTCATTTCTAAAACATACTTCAATATATCAAGGATCCATGATTTCACTAGCATTAAGTATTCCCCAAGCTGGTGCAGACTATAAAATCCTGTGATCCAATTATCTGTGATCCTAGTAGATGGTTCTCACAAGACACTATTACTGAGAAAGTGAAATCTCTCAGTGGTCAACCCTCTACTGATGAACTTCTTTGAACTAAGGTATATCTTTCAAATAAGAGAGATCAAGTCTACTGCTGAATCCATAGTGAAAATGTCAGCTCTAATCAAGATGAAGAAGATTCCAAATGTAAGCTATTTTCTCTTTCATATATGAAAACTTCAGATACTGAAAGTAGCTGAAAAAAAGGAATATTTTTTTCGTAAGTGAAATTTTTTTCTTACATAAATATTCCTTTTTTTTCAGCTACTTTTAGTATCTGAAGTTTTCATATATGAAAGAGAAAATAGCTTACATTTGGAATCTTCTTCATCTTGATTAGAGCTGACATTTTCACTATGGATTCAGCAGTAGACTTGATCTCTCTTATTTTGACAAAGTGTCTCTAGTTTGAATGTATTTAGGGAACCTGTTTGAAGACTGAGCAATAATTGAGGTAGCAATGGTGACTTACACAACATTGTGGTCCCCATTAGCTCATTTGCATGTGCCTTTTTGAATGATTTTGAAGTTTTTAACTGACATAATAATAGAACTGTTTGGGCATTATGGGAAAATTATATAAGGTTCTTATTATGTAAGGATTATAAAAGGACTGCATCTGATAGAAAAAAAAACAGATTTCTTGAATTTTTGCTTTGGAAGGTAAAGAAGAATCACTGACCCAAGGGAGATATTTAGGAGCAATTAAGAAGCCAGAGAAGAAGTTTTGAGAAGAGACAAGAGGAGAATAATAAAAAGAGCTGGAGTCAAAGGAAGCAGAGGATAGAAGATATAGACTTCAAAGCTGAAACAGCAGGTTCTCTCTCTTCTTTCCTGGGAGCTTTCTGAATAAGAGAGGCACTGCTTTCTAGTTAGCAGAGAAAAGACTAGAACAACTGCAGAAAGCTCATTGGCTAAGAGCTAAATTGTGCTGCTTTGTGGAGGGGCTCTGAGTCTTGCTCTTAAGCACCACATTAATTACTAAAAGAGAGAAAACCTCTCAGGGGTGCCTGTATCTCTTTTTATTGCTTGTGCTATGAAATGATATAACAGACGAGGAAATAGAGGTTTTGACCAGTTTTGCCATAAGAAAATGCTGAGAGGTAAATGGACAAAACAGAAGCCAAGGTAATTTGCGAATCTGACAGTGTTGGCAGTTGTGTAACTCAAAGGAACAGCTTCTCACTGAAGGAGCATAACACCTTTCTCAGGGCCCTACTGAGGGTGGCTGTGAGCAAAAAGAGCTTGTCACTGCTTCCTTGGTTCCAGAGCAGAAGACCAGAAATGGTACAGCTACCAGAAAAATGACCGCATAATACATACTGTTCCTAAAATGACTAAGGGCACGAAGGCCTGTAATCAGAGTTGTGAGATGCACATGGCACATAGGTTTTGCCATTCGTTAGCTTTAAGTCAATCCAAATCAGTTTACTGAGAAGGGTGTCTAAAATGAGCAGACTACTGACGTTAATCTAGGCATGAAGTAATGGGAGTCTATACCCTCAAAATGGCAATGTTAGAAGAAAGAATGAGAAATCTGTGAGAATGACAAAATATATGAGATTTGTAAAAGTAGAAATAACAGGATTCGGCAACTGATTCTATAAGGAGAGTGAAAGTATGAGGAGTCAGTCTATTATGACAGCTAGATTACAAGCCTGAGGTAACTAGGAAGATGGTTGTCCCTTTAAGAGTAATATAGTGGAGCAGCTGGGTGGCACAGTGGTTAGAGCACCAGCCCTGAAGTCAGGAGGACCTGAGTTCAAATCTGGTCTCAGACACTTCCTAGCTGTGTGACCCTGGGCAAGTCACTTAACCTCAACTGCCTCAGCAAAAAGCAAAAAAAAAAGAGTAATATAGTAATTAGGAAGAAGGGAAGGTTTGGGAGGGAAAGATTATGAGATAAGTTCCGGATACGTTGAGTGTAAGTCATCTATAGAATATCTACTTTGAGATATCCAATAGCAGCTAGAGGTGCAAGATTAAGCTTAGGAGAAATTTGAGAATCATCAGCATAAAGGTGATCACTGAATCCATGAGAACTGATAAGAAAGAAAAAGGAAAATAATATAAAGAGAAGAGAACAGAAGAGAAAAGGGCCTTAGAAGATATCCATGGTGAGTATGTATGACTTGCATGAAGATTCAGCAAAAAAGATGGAAAAGGGGGCAGCTAGGTAGCACAGTGGAAGACCTGCCCTAAAGTCAGGAGGACCTGGAGTTCAAATCTGGTCTCAGACACTTAACACTTCCTAACTGTGTGACCCTGGACAAGTCACTTAACCCCAATTGCCTCAAAAAAAAAAAAAAAAAAAAAAAACCCACAAGGAAAAGGAAAAGGAACAGCCATATGACCAGGAGAACTAAAAAGAGCAATGCCACAAAAACCTAAAGAAAAAGGTTATCAGCAGTGTCACAGCCTGCCAAAGAGTCAAAAAAGGATAAGAACTGAGAAAAAGCCATAATATTTGACGATTATGAGAACAATGTTTAAATTTAGAAAGATCAGTTTCAGTTGAATGATGAGGTCAGGAGCTACATAACAGAACGGTAAAAGGAAAATGAGAAGAAGTAAATGGAAGCAACAATTATAGACGGTCTTCTCAAGGAGTTCAGCCATGTAGTGGATTTCCTGCCATCTAGGGGAGGGGTGGGGACTAGGGGAGAAAATTTTGTAACAGAAAGCTTTGTAAGAGTTAATGTTGAAGAATTACCCATACATATGTTTTGCAAATAAAAAAATAAACTTTTTTTCCTCAAAAAAAAAAAAAAAAAAAGGAGTTCAGCCATGAAAGAAACGAAAGACAATAAAATGATAATTAGCTGACATAGACAGAAGAACTGAGGGTTTTTTGAGAGTGGGGAAGACATGGACTTTTAGTAGACAGTAGAGAGGGAAAAAATAAGTGAGAAAGTAGGGATACAAGAGGGGGCAATCTGCTGAAGAAGACAGAATTGAATGGCATATAAGTGCATACCCACTTTCCCCTATGAATTCCATGAACTTTGGACAATGGTGGGAAAAGAAAATTAAGGTTTCAGGATATAGTTTGTGGTGTTTAACTATTCCTGCTTTTGTCTTCTACTAAGTAACTAATGTTTCATTATTCCTAATTTTGCCATCCAATAGGTAATATTACAGTATTAGTGTTTTTGCTTCATCCTTTAGAATATTAATGAGATCATGATAACTGATTTTATAAATGAGAAGTATCCTGGTTGGAACTCAAAAGCTATAGTAAAAAATAGCAGCACTTCATTTACCCTTCACCAGGGTTATCCTTTAGAGAAAGTTGTGACTTATAGTAGCTTGGGGATAGTTCCTCTTTGGGGAGATCATAGCTGTCAGTATGAGAGCAGGTTGAGGTGAGTGAGCCATGAGAATGAAGGTTACCATGCCATGGCCCAGGTTACTGAAGTAAGATTTTATTAGAGATTCTAAAGCAGAGCAATCAAAAATTTCTGCTCCATAATCTTATTATTTTCTAGCATTCTAAAATCTAGAGATAAATTTTGTTATCTAGACTCCTTAAGAGGCCAATATTTTAGCAATTTTCATATAAAGAGGTTAAAAAATACACTAGGGTATTTGTACTTTGAGTACTTTTAACTAAATTAAAAGACCCTGGGTATAAGCAGAGGCACCTTAAAAGAATCTCTGTTCTGAACTCTTTTTGATAATTCAAAAAGTCCCTAGAAGGCAACTCAACTCAACAAACATTACTATGTGCAAGGGGCTTTCTTAGTATACTGGGACAGGACTTAAAGAATATGATTGAGAGATACCACATAGATAAGATACATACAACTGGGAATGTGACAAAATGTTGCAAATTGCTTGGTAGATTGTGTTACCGATGACTTCCACCACTCAATTAGCCCACTGATGAAAAAAAGATTCTCAAAGAAAGGGAAGTTACCAGCAATGATTTTTAAAAAAAGTTTTTAACAAAGTTTAGTGATGTTATATAAGACATTAAATGAAGATTACAAGAAAATTAAAACTCAAGATCTGTACCCTTCACAAAAAGTAAAAAAGCCACATCTGGAGTTAAGGCAGTAAAGTTACCCAGATGTGCTCAGCAAGATAATACTTCATGTTAACATAAGAACATGTTATAGAGTTCCTAAACAGAATATTCTAACTAGGAAAGACTCATCAAACTTTTTTCTTGTTTTTAAAAAACCAGTCATGAAAAGACATTTAGGAAAGAAAAAAAGATAAATGAAAATATGTGATATATGCTTCTGTTAATAAGAATCAAAGAGACACATCTCATGTTTATATCTATTTCATTCCAGCTTCTATTTGCTACATGCCTTTATTTCTAAATAGATCCATATGATCCATGATCCTCTCCCACAAGCTTCAGTTTATCAAACAACTGCTTTTAACAACACACAAATGAAAAGGAAAGAAAAATAAGAGGTAGACTTCAACAGTGAAAATCTGAGTTGCTCAAAAACTCTTTGCCTAGCTTACCTGGAGAGTTTCCTCACTTTCCTGAGGCAGACCTGAGCACTTAGAAAATGGGCATTTTAATCTGATATGTTAACCTCAGACTGAGATAGGAACAGAGCATCAGTTTTAGACTGAGTCAATGTTTCCACTATCAGGCTGTGCTTTGTTCTTTCCTGGGTATAAGGAAGACGCATGGCTGCTATTGTCTGACTCTTCATCTAGCCTCCAGCTGTGCAGATGGTATGGTGCCAGTTAGGGAAGAAAGACATAGGCAATCTTCATCAGATCTACAAATAACTCAGATGAGCCTCTTTAGAACATGTACACTACCTTTATCCAAAACATGGGGCAGAAGCAATGAAATGAGGAAGTGTTCCAACCAACCAGAGCCCCTACTACTGCTTTTCTCAAGAAGAAAGGTTTTTCTTCCACTAATCATTAAGACAAAAAATATGCCAAGAAAGCCAAAATTATAAGATACAACATTGTAGCAAGATATAAAATTTAAATGTTACGGGATAATTCTTGAAATAGGGATGCTACAATAACAATTCTGCTGCACTAAGATCACCTTTCCCCCATGGAAATATCTCTTCTGTTCATAAATGTCAAATCAAGCTCACGAGCTTGAGCCCCCAATTTGCCCACAAATGAAGGGATAATGTCCATCTGCCTGTTAGTTGTTGACTGGTGTACTGTTTCATGGAATCAATGGGCCAGAAGCATTGTGCTGACCTCAGAATGCCTGAGGCACAAACAAAAGGAAGGACAGCCAGATTCACAAACAGGCAAGTTAAAATTGAGGTCACTTTACATTATTATTTTAAACAATAAAAATTCTAGATCTGTGGTTCCTAAAGATTTCTTTAGTAAGAAAAAGCTGACTATCCTAACCAACACATAATAAAGAACTGAAGATAATTAGTCGATCTCTTTTGAATTTTGCAGGGATATGAAGGTATACAACATCACTACACAGAAAAGTTGAGATGGGTTAGAGAAAATCAAATATATAGGATATCAAAAATCATAGCACAAATTTAAGCTATTTTACCTTAAATAAGCTTAAAAAATAAACAAGGAATTCATCTAAAGTAACGTAACTCAAAAACACTTGGTGGCAAAAGTACTATGAGAATCAATTCACAAACTTAATTCAATAGAGTTTCCAACCCTACAGAGTCTGTTCTGATGCTTGCTATTAGTGATTATACAATCCATACTTCAACATTTAGGAACAGAAACCTTTATTTTCTGCTGCCACCAAGTGGTAACATGATGCACTACTCCTTATGACAAGCTATAATTTTATCTAACAGATGTCAACTCAAATACTGGTTTGTTTAAACTCATATCATTTAAAATACAGATTGACTTTATGAAGTTAAACAGGATAAAAAGAGAGGGAAAAGAATGTCTCAAAGTAGGTTAGTTGCTACAATTCATTAAAAATCAATAGCAAGGAGGAAAATGTTAACACACAAGTCACTGTGTCAAAAAAATTAAGTATTTTAAGAAAGCACTGCTCTATTAGCAAGTCAGCATTTCTAAGCATGGGTAATATTAATTCATCCAAAAACAAGAACTCATTTAGCAAATATTGATTAAATCCTTCCTAAGCACAAAGCACTGCTTCAGTTGGAATAAGGTTTATATAATACTCAGAAATTCCTTCCTGAAGTTTATACCTTAGTAGACACTTAAGACAGAGAAAATAATATATAATAAGTACATGTGAAACTTTCTATGTTTCATATGTATTTATTGTATACTGAGGTCCAAACAGAAAAGCAATTAAAAAGTTATTCTTCAAATCTAAATTAACTAATTAAAATATACTTTGAATATAAGCCTTAAAAGTATAAACTGGAATTGTATGCTATGATAAATTAAATTGTCCATATTAACCATATTTGTTCCACAAAATATATGCAAGTTTTCAGGAACAGTCCATGGATTCTTAAGGTTATGGCAGAGGCATTAAAAAACTGAAAGATCCTTTCCAAGAGGGAAATGTTTCAGGTATGGAACTGGTAAGTCATCATTACAAATCTAACCACCAGGTGAATTTTCTTGGCCATAGAAATCTACAAAAATTATCTAATAAGATGCAGGAGATCTTTATTCTATGCCAGTGGAGAAAGCACTCACAGTCAAGGAAATCTTGAATATTCCTTCAACTGCTTAAGATGAAAAATGGAGTAAATGTTATGAGTGATTAAAAAGATAAACTGATTTCAGAGCAAGATCATTTATTCACTCTATGCACATCTCCAATTTATACCAAAGATTTCCAAAATGTGAGCTTTGTCCTCACTGAGAAGAGTAGCTAAGTAATAACCAAAATTATTGAATATTTTTAAGTACAATTCTTTCACAAATACAATCTTTTTTTCAATACAAACCAAGCTAAAAATTGATGTTGACAATGATAAGAATATACCAAATACAGTATATAAAATACATATATACAAATAAGGCTAAATTCTATGCATGTTGAATATGGACACAGGTACAACATGAAAAACCATTGTCAAGGACTCATAACATAAATAAGTTGGCATTGCTGCTCCTTGCTGTATTTTAATTCAAAATTTAAAAAAATCTTTATGAAGAAATTAAAAACAAGATTATCCATTGTATTTCTCAACATCATCAATTTTGCTAAGTTTAACATGAAAAATTGGCTTCCAAAAACATTGACTGTTTTTTCCAAAACTGAAATATTTCAAAAAATATTGCAAAATAAAAAACAAATTCAATTTTCAACAATTATATTTTTCCCAATGTTTTATTGGGGATAATAATAATTTTAGAAAATTATTTGTTGGGAATGGGAGAAAGAGAGGAAGAAAAGTTTGGAACATGAGGTTTTGCAAGGATTAATGTTGAAAACTATCTTTGCATATATTTTGAAAAGAAAGAACTATTATTTATTTATTTATTTATTTATTTTTGCTTTTTGCTGAGGCAATTGGGGTTAAGTGACTTGCCCAGGGTCACACAGCGAGGAAGTGTCTGAGAGCAGATTTGAACTCAGGAACTCCTGACTTCAGGGCTGGTGCTCTAACCACTGCGCCACCTAGCTGCCCCAAGAACTATTATTTAAAAAAAGAAAATTACTATTGTCACATGATAAAAACACAAATAATCCACTTGAAGAGAAAATCCACTGAAATATCTAAAACTGATTCACAACAATAATAAGAGAGTTTAAGTAGTGGAAATACAGATACATAAAAAAAAAATTCCAAACCCAGAAAATATAGCTCAGTATCCTGATCACTGGAATTCCCAAGTCCTGTTATTCGAAGTACAGATATTATAGTGTTTGTTTTATACAACTGCCTTTACTGCTTTAAACATAATAAAATTGGAAAAATCTTTAAAGAGTGCATGTAAACTACTTTGGCAAAACAAGAGAATATTCCCATAGAAAAAGTAAGCAATTTTTTTTCAAAAATCATGTCTGTGACATCAAAAGGATTGCCTGTATTACATAAAGTTATATATGTAATTGAAACAAAATTTTAAATGCCGTACAAAGCAACTTCAAATAGTTCTATCTACCCATAACTCAATAAGAAGAATAAATGTCCATCAGGCTGGAGATCCTGATAATCAATTAGTTAATAAAAATAAAATCTTTATTACATTACAATGAATGAAGCAACAAATATAGCTGTATGATATATTGTGGAAACTGATGTAAGGAAAGATTTGTTACCTATTGATGGCAATGCTGTAGAAAGAGAAATTTCCAATATAATAGATAAATTCCTTAATGAAAATGGCATAATGTGGAAGAAATGCATCAGATTCTATAGTGATAGAGCTAAACAGATGTAAAGGGGTCTACAAAAACTTAAAAAAATATATGGTCACTCCTGCTTAATGATCACTTATATGGAGAAATATGAGTAAGAATTTATTTACAGCTTTTCAAGTTGTTACAAGAGTAATCAGTTTAATATTAAATAAAAACATTAAAAAGAGAGCTCTATGCAAAACTGAAATGATATAAGGACAGAGCAAAGAACACTTCTATATTATTACAAAACATAGAGACTTTTTCATGCTAAAGTGCTTCTGAGAATGTCTGAATTTGAACTTAAAAAACTGTTCTTAATGATAATTGTTTAAAATGAAAAAAATTATTTTATAACAAAAATTCCCTCCTGAATATATATTTGGTGATCTTTTAAAATTAGTACTTTAGTATAACAAATAACAACAAAGCAATGTCTTTAAATTCATAGCCTGATCTAGAAAAGATAAAGTAACTGCAAACTGACCTCATCTTTTCCCCAAGACCCATATTTATTCTGAACTTCACTATTTCCATCAAGGATGCTATGATCCTTCCAATCATCCAAACTCAAAAACCCAGTACCATCCACAATTCCTCATTCACCCCACATAACCACTCAACTGACAAACCTTGTCATCTCTACCTCTACTACCTCTACTTCAACTCTCCATTAATATCCTAGTTTAGGATCTCATAACCTATCACCTGGATTAGCAGTTTCCTTAAATTTAGTTTCCTTAAATTTAGACCATACTTGCTCCAATCCTCTACATGACAGCCACACTGATTTTCCTAAAATGTAAATATGTTAGTGTCACCCCTCTAATCAATATGATCCAATGGTCTGCTATTAGCTCTAGTATAAAATACAAGCTTTTCCATTTAGCATTTTAAAAACCATTCCCAACCTGGTTCCAACCAATCAGAGTTTGAGCAGGAACCATGTTTTTGTCTTTCTTTGTATCCAGAGAGCTTAATACAGTACTTAGCACACAGCAGGTATTTAATGAATGCTTGCTGATTTGGCTTAATACCTATCAACTGACTGATATCCTATCTTTTTAACTTTATTACACACACATTACTACCCTCTATATCAACTACAGTATTGCTAAACCAACCTCCTTACTATTCCTCATATATAGTATTCTTTGTATAGAGAACAGAAAAAATGTGTATAGTTACAGTAAATTCGGAATGCCTACGTTCCTTCAAGGATTAGCTCAATAACTAACTTACATAAAACCTTTCCTGAACCTCCCATATAATGGTGTACCTCCCTCCATCACTTTGAATCTATTTTGAAAAAATGTTGTATATGTGTACATGTTCTCTCCAGCTAAACTATCAAATCTTTCTTCTCCTTCCTCAGTACCTTCTACTGACTTCCCAGGCTTCCTTGAAGACTCAGCTAAAATCTCATCTTTTAAAATAATTCTTTCCCAACTTCTCTAAAGTCTACTTCCTTCCTTCTGTTAAGTTTTTCCTATTTACTGTTTGTATGAGTGTGTGTGGCTTGTTTTGTATATGTTTCTTGCTTGTTTATCTCCTCCATTAGAGTATAAGCTCCTTGAGGTCAGAACTGGCTTGTGGAGGGGAAGGGATGTGGTCCCTTTTTATATCTGCAGTATAGTTCCTAGCACAAAGTAAGCCCTTTAAAAAGTTTATTGAATGATCAAGGACAAAAGGTCTGGTATACTTTATTTCTCTATTTCTAGCTCTTAGCACAATGCACATAGTAGGTATTAATAAATACTTGTTGACTGATTCTAAAGCATTTTATATAAGAATTTCATAAGGGGACCATCACTAAGTACATCAGTTTACCATACTATAATACAATGATATCCTCAAGGCATACTGACATATTTATGAATTCTACACTTAAAAGCCCCAGATTTCTGAGTTTTTTTAAATTTCTGTGTCTGTTTTTAATAGTTTTTTTAAAAAATATTTTCCTTCAATGTCACATTGATAAATGTAACTTCTCACTGCTGCTAGTAAGCCTTCATACAGTAGTTCCTTTCTACTTCCAATTTATTTTGCATATGGAAACAAAATAAGAAAGTCTATTCTTTTTTATATTAAAATAAGAATTACAAGGAAGTGCACAAACTATATAGTTCAAGGCATCATTTCTGGCTACTCAGAAATCTTTTATGCTTATTTACAGATTCTTGACTATATTCTGGATAAGTGAGAGGGCCAAAAAAACTGATTACAGATAGCTGAGTTATTACCATACTAAATTTATACCTGACTCAAATATGCAAATGATAATTTGGACTATATCAACTAAACTAGTATATGATGAAAAAAAATTCCAATATATTAATAACATTTTATAGTCATAGTCAAGAAAACTGACTCCTAACATCAGATTTTTAAGAACATAGTAACTATCTTCTCATCAGATATTCCTTACTTTAATTACTTTATCTTAATAATTTATTAATTGTGTGAAACACAAGACTAGCACAAAGTGAATGCTCAAATAAGTTTTAGCTTACAATAATTTATATATAGAAAGATTTTCTACTCTGGAAATTCTAATAAAATCACAAGTATGGATAAAAACCAAAAAAAATCATTTAATATCAAGTTTATTAAACTATATATTATAAACAAAATAGCATATTGAAATCAAAGAAGTTTTAATTTTGGTTAAATTATAGTTTAGTAGTTAAAACAGAATTAATCTTTTATTTTTCAAAGACTAGAACTGCTCATGTTATGTGTTATGATAATAACTCACATTTATAAACCACTTTATAACTTAAACTTTATGTAACCCTTTATGATTTGCTAAGAACTTTATGTATTTTATCTCATTTGACTTCAATACTAAAAAAAAGCATCAAATGAAAATTGAAGACAAAAGAGAAATAGACACTGAACAAGACAGAAAGTAATGAAACTCAAAGCCAATGAAGTGACTCAATGAGGTAAAGAAGAAAATTATAGAGGGAGAAAGATATAACTATTTTTTCTCTCCCATTTTTCTCATCATCTCTCTCAAATAATTCTGAATCTCTTAAAAAAATTTTTTAAGACTAGAAATAACTTTCCTAATTATGATGTTACTAATTTAAGAGACCTTCATCACAGCTCAAATGTATTCCTGCAATAGCCTGCTGGAACTCTTCCTCCAGAGTTTTTTCTACACTCTAATCCAGCCTGCTCTCAGGCTAAAGCCACAAGTCTGACCATTTCACTTCCTAGTCAATAAACTCAAGCACCTCCCCATTGCCTCCAGGATCAACTATAAAATTCTCTGCTTGGCTTTTTAACACCTTCACAACTTGTCTTTTTCCTAGTCTTCTTACAATTTACTCCTCTCCAACTATGTTACAATCCATCAGAACTGGCCTTCTTGCTGACTCTCATATCCATGCCTAGAATGCCCTCCCTTCTATATCTGCCTTCTGGACTCAAGACTCAGCTCAAAAGCCATCTTTGGCAAAAAAAAATAAATAAATAAATTTCTGCTGGCCCCAAATTCTCTCTCAGATTACTTAGCATTTATGCTATATCCCTTGAGTATGGATGCTATAGTTTGTATGTTATGTCTCCCATTATTATGTGAACTCCTTGATGGCAGGGACTATGTTTTTGCCTTTCTTTGTATTTCCAACACTTAGCACCCAGTAAGTATTGAATAAATGTTAATAATAATAGTGTCTCACTAATACTAACTGTAGGATTGGTAGCTGAAAACAAAGCTCTCACAATAATTCTACCAATGATCATACCAAACAGAACTTGAAATTAAACCACAAAGCCCTTTCTTTCTTAAAGGAAGAAAATTAACAAGGAAAATAATTTTTACCTAAAGAATTGTCTTTCATAAGATAAAGGCAAAAAAGTAATGGCAAATTAATCATTAGGAAAAACATACATGACATGAATGAGAGGATACTCTTTAAAAAAGATCAGTGGAAAGATAAATCTTTTTATCTCCAAGACATCTAGTTTGAAATGCCCAATACAAAACTGGTAATATGAAACTGAAGCTTAAGAAGGAGGGGGGATGTACAGACAGATTACAGATATATAGATGTAGATATAGATATAAAATTAGATATAAATACTACTTTTTTTGATGACATAGCTATAGATATAGCATGTATGTACAGAAGCTGATGAGGTTACAAAGAAGAATAAAAGAATTGGATTTAGCACAGAATCTTGGGAAAATATCCAGTTGTGGAATATACAATTAATGAGACAGAAAACAGATGGAACAAGAGTTCCAAATTTGATTTTTTTAATACAAGCCTGAGGGCAAGAGGAGGGTAAAATTGCTCCTGAATCCATGTGGGTTTTGCACAAAAGTAATAACTATAGAAAGACATTGGTCAATTTGAAAGAAATGCTAATATTCCAAAGAGAGAATTATGGTTATGGAAGACTAATCTACATTACTTACAATTATCAAAATTATGAACAAATGTTTCTGATGACAATAAATATGTAAATGTATAACTTCAAAGGTTATTGTATGTATAACACCAGACCAAAAATTAAAAGTATATGTCTGGCATATATAGCATCATTTTTAAGTTTTAACAGTTTATATAAGTAGAAAAATAATACATAAGATAACACACATTTAAAGATATTATTTTTTAGATCATATATATTTATGTATAAATATATATACATATATGTATATACAAATATATAGAGACAAACAAAATGCACCAATTAGATAAAAACATACCTTGAACACCCTCCAAGAGCAGATCAACTCCTCTCTTATAAAAACTAGAAGCAGCTTCATAGTCTTCCTCTTCTTCCTTCTTTAAAGCCTGCTTTATTAATTCACCTGCCTTCTCCAAATAATCTTTTTTGCCAAGCCTAGACTTTAGGCTTCCAGCAAAGAGACTACGACTATCCCGTTCTTCCTCTGTTTTGCTTCTTTCTTTGTCTGAAGCAATAGCTCCTGGTACTGAGGGTTCTGGAGAAAGATGGAGACCAAAAGTTCTACTGGGAGAATCTTGATTGGATGCCATTCCATCATCTAATTCAGCAAGGGAGTCCACATCAACAGTCAGAGAGATCAGATCACTGTCACTGGAGAAACCTAGACATATGAACAAAAATGGTAGCCAAAATTATACAAATTTTACCACCGGGCTAATTCTATATGCTATCTCATACCAATCAGAGCAGGTGCAACTTTGTTTTACCAAAGCCCACCACTAGAAATTAGTTCTAAGATTTCCTGAGTTTCTACCTGTAATTGGCATTCCCTTTTTCTACTGCTGTGGACAGTCATTGAACTTGCTTTGATAACAAACTGAAAACAGTTTTAGCAGGAAAATCTATTTTATTATGAAGCTATTAAGAGTAAAAATAAATCATAATTCAGTACATTGGATTGTGCCAGCCCTCAATAAATATGTGTAATATGCACTTTACAGGTGTAGTTTTAGATAACCTTATATATTCCACTTTAACTGAAGAAATATAATCCAGTGATCTAAAGAAAGGATTAAAAATGGGAATTCTAATTCTTTTGTCTGTCTCACCACAACTCTGTCATAAAAATTCTGTGCCTAAATATCCTAAAATGCAAGAAATGGTACCTGGATTTATTATTAATTATTAATATTTTATTAATTATATATTATACATATTAAATATATTAAATAATTAAAATAATAAAGCCATTTTTCACAATTGCATAACTGGCCTTATGGTAATTTGGAAGGCTTTGCCTCAAATTATAATTCTTATTTTGACAGGTTTCATGAAGGTTCAGTTTAGCTATCTACATTAGAATTTAAGCAATAACAGGAAAGGAGAGTCACAAATTAAGCAAGTGTTTACAAAATCAGGGGGCTCAAAGGTATGGAACATTACATTTATTGTCAGAATTATTTAACAATTGGCTTTTTTTTCCTCATTTTTGTCCTTTGCAAGAAATAGTTTACTGGACAGAGATATATTTGTAAATGAAGGTGATGAGAAAAAAAATTTTTTTTGAATTGTTTCCCCAAAAAAATTATTGGTACAAATTGTCTATATCAATATTGAATTTTGTCATTTCTCTTATGAAAAAATATGTCCAGTAACTCCAGAAATATAAAACAAACTACCTTCCAGATTACTTTCACTAAGATAAATATGCTAAAATACAACAAATTTTTATTTAGAAATAGTAAACTTGGTAAATAAAATAGGATGAGCAACTATTAATCTTAAGACAAATCTGAGCTGTTGGCATAATAAAGGATAGATACTATATTTTATATCTGGTACTCAAAAATAAAAATTATTTTTGAAACTTATTTAGAATTACAAATTTAGTCTCCTTGCTTCTGTGAATGGATAAAATAATCTAATGAAAATTTCACAAGCTATTGCTAGAGGATGAAGAAAGAGGGATACATTTATATATCTATATCTATATATAAATAACACCTGTATATATAATATATTATATATGACATCTATATATAAAAACTAAAGATAAAAATTAAAACTGCTTTAAAAAAAAAAGACTTCTAAGACCTGTTTTTTAAAGTTCCAAGATACAATAGAGTACTGACCGTCAGAGTTAGAAAGACCTAAATTCAAATCTTACCTCAGACATTTAGCTATGTAATTTTGGGTAAATTAATCTTCCTCAGTCTCACTTTCCTCACTGGTAAATAGGCTTAATAACTACCTATCTCAAAGAGTTGTTGTGAGGATCAAATAAGAACATATTTAAAGCATAATTCAAACCTTAAAGTGCTAAATAAATGCTAGCTGGTGAAGAAGAATAAAGAGAGAGGAATAAGGAGGGGGAGAAGCAGAGGGGAAGAAGGAGGAAAAAAAGGAGGGGGAAGAGGATGAGGGAGAGAAAAAAGAAGAGGAGGAGGGGAAGGAGGAGGAAGAGGAATAATTCTCATTTCTTAAATGAGAAAACATTCCAGAAAAAGAAATTACTTGTCAAATCTAAAAACAAAGTCAGGACAAAAGCCAGGCAGAATTCAGGATGCCTATCATGAGATAGGCAATGATGACAGCCTCTAACCTCAAAGGTCTTGTTTTGAAATAATTATTATTCAGTTTTCTAGAAAATCCCAATTGTAATTGCAAGCTGATATTTTTACTTGATTTTACATAAAAACTAAACTTGATTTAGCAATATATAATGTATGCAAAGAAAATGATGGTGATATTTAGATTTTAAAGAGGATAGCACTGTAAAAAGTCAAAATGTGTTTGTTACAAAAGAAGATCTCACCTCCACCTTCTGATTGGCTGGTAAGTGTCACATCATCAAGACCACTCAAATCTTTTCGAACTAAAAGACCAGAGGAGGAAAAAAAAATGTTACTGGCATATTTGTGGACTAAAATTACTAACTTCATATCAAGTAGTTTAGAATGGCCTATTTTTAAATTACTCTAAAGGTAAGAATGTTACTGGTCATCTAAACCAAAAGTTTAGATGAATTATTTGCTATGTCAAAATACCTATATCATGTTCTCAGTTTCAGTTTATTCTCTTACAAGATCCTTACAATGTTTATAAAATACCTAACATATAACTTTTTCTCATTGTAAAGTAACAGTGAAAAATAAATAAAAGTAATAGAATTCTACTGATTCGACAATTACTTTGTTATAATATAAGATCCTGGAAGGAAATCTAGTTCTATTCAATTTTTTTATACTCTAGGCCAGTAAACTATTTATAATCAAAATTTTATGCAAAATCCAAGGAATTTCTCATCAAAATTGCCCACCTACCATATTAAGGAATAAAAACAACTTTGAGATAGAAAACTCATTGTTTTTTAAAACATTTCTACAGATCAACTTCCATTTGATTTCCTAATGCTAGGGTCTTTTACAACCTGTGGACATGGTTGTTGAAAGTAATGAACACATGAGGTTGGAAGGGAAACAACAATATTCTGGTTTGCAACTAAACCACAAAAGAAAGGAAATGTTGAGTTAAAGGTCTTCTGTCCACTCTCCGGTGTCTTGTCACTGTTATTATAATACCATCCATCACAAGGTCCTGTTTCATGCCCTGAGTAATTTTCCTTTTTAATGTACAACAATACCCAAGTGCAATAGAACAAAGGTATGTGTACTCAGTTTTTTGGCTTTTGACCACAAAAATCTAGTAATATAGTCATACTTTCTCTTACTTTGCTAAATTTACTTATTTCATCACCAGCATAGTGGTTCAAAACAGATTATTAAAATACCTATGAATAAAATTCCTTAGGTAAATCTCTCCAATAAACTTATCAGAAACACTTTTCATAAACTGGGAGAGTTGGGAAGGGAAGAAACACAGATCGGCTGTTTGAAGATATCTTCTTAAAATGTACCTAATTTCTAAATAAAAGAATGCTAAAAGCACTAGGCAAGTAAGAAAAGGGAACATTGTATATAGTCAGACGTGGATAGTTAGAAGCAACTATCAAAAAATTAGGCTTGTGCCTTTTTAAACACAAAAGATCAAGCTATACTAGTAAAAATTAATCATAAAACCCTACTACTTTATACCTGGGACTGAGCAATCCTAACTGTTGAGAGATTCCAAATTTTACCCCTCTTTCACCTCATAATTTCCCTGACATCTTCCCAGTTTCATTTCAAATTCTATGTAGGATGCCTTTCCAGCTGTTCTTTTTTCTTCTATGATTTCCTCCAATCTAATTCTAGATACGTATAATAAGTCTTTTATGTTTTTATAAGCTTTATAAGTTAACTCCCCTCCAGTTATTTTTATGTTATCTCCCCTATAAGGATGAGAACTCCATGAGGACAGGAACTGTTTTTACATTTCTTTGTCTCTCCTGACTCAGGTTAGCACAATGCCAGGTACATAGTAAACACTTAACAAACGTTTTCCAATCACTTACTTCACATCTCATCCACCCAGCCTGGACATTCTGCCACATGACTTGCCAAACACATGACATCATTGTCCTAGTATCTATCTATTTTTCACACAAGTTTACACAAACACTTTCTACTCAATACTCTGGGAAGAGGAATCAAAGCAATACTACACCCTTGCTTCTGGAAATCATGGTGATTACCTTTCACAACTACTCCCTAGACCAAAACTCCCTGCCCTGAGTAACACTCTTTATCCCCTCCTTTCAGAATATAAGCTCCTTGAGAACAGGTACAGTCTCACATCTGTATCCCCAGTGCTAAGCAAAATGCCTATCACATAGGTAATATTTAATAAACTTTTTTCATTCATTCATTTATACAAAAGGATAAAATAGAATGCACAAGACAAAAATGTTAAAAGTATAGGAAAGCATTTATTAAATAGATTATGAATATGGAATATTCATATTCCAATGAAATAGGAAAATAGTGAATATTTTGAAGATCTGCTATTAGAAGAATATGAAAAGTAAATGATTACAGTAAGAATTGGGTATAAGGACAAGACAGACCTGCCCACAGTCAGTAGCTTTATAAGAGTATACAGAGTAGTTTCCAGCAGCAGCAAAGAAGATTGCAATTAGCAGTAAAAATTATACTGAGTTGAAAAATAAGCATTCACCTTCTATTTTTCTACTCACTTGTCTATTGTTTCCAATTCATAAGGATTAGTTCCTAGAGAATATAATCTTACTATTCAATTTGATTTGTATACAAATAGTGTATGGAAGGAGTGATTTACAAGATTTTAAATAAACAATTAACAGATAAGATACAGAACAAGCAAATCATGCAATGCTCTAAGCAAAGGCTAAGGAGGCAGAAAGCACACCTCTGAGAATGAGAGGATGTTATAGGAAAGAAATAAGAAGCAAGCACCTAAAATTCAAAGATATCCAGGTCAGCATCTGAGAGCATATACAAAATACACTATGTGTGCACAACATAAACACAATGTACACAAAAGTACAAACCAATTAGAGGTCAAACCAAACTTAAAAAGGAGTCTTCAGCCATCACCATGAAGAGTAAAGGTACATCTTTCACCATCACCAGAAAGTTTGAAAAAAAAAAAAAGAAAAAAGAAAGAAAAAAAAGAAAGAAACAACTAAGGCTTTTTGGAACTGAAACATGGGAAAATGTCAAAGGCCTCTACGAAAATGTTCCGCCTCCAGGTTCAAATCACAGAGATTCAAGTCTCAGGACCATTAGAGGGCCCCAGGTGACTTATGAAAAAAGCCACTGCAGAGATGAGGGATTTTATTTAGCATCCCAGTTCACCTATCTGCCCTCACCTTCAGGGCTTTGAACTCCTCAGAGTAAGGTAGTACTGTGAAATCCGTCTAGGAGATCACCTCTAAAGGAAAGACACCAGCCTAAAAAGGTGAATTGTCATAGTACAGATTTCATACTATAAACTATCAGGAATCTGTATTTGAAGGCCACCTGTCAAAAAGACCAGTTTTCTTTGGAACAACAGGTGGTCTTCTATGATTGACTGTACATAAAATAAATGGTAGTATTAGTATTAGCTGATAACCTTCAGGAACTTACCACCTGCTGAGCTCCAACTATTGCCAGAGTCTACCAAGGGGAGTTTCTACTTCTCCCTGTAGTAATGGATCATGATTCATATACAAAGCAAGAAACTAGAAAGTAGTTGGATTGTCGATAGGATAAAACAATCTTTATAACACGTTATTTTTTGCTGCCTTAAATTCTACATACTATGTATGGGCTGTATCAAATGCAGAAGATATATAGGTAAATCTAGAAATACAACTCTCAAAAACTAGTTAAAAATGAATGTCTAAGACTACAAAATATAAGTAGCTAACTCTTTCAGTTGACTACCAACATAATATGTGTAATTAAGAAACATATGTGATTAAGTTGAAATCTGGAAAAAAAAGAAAGAAAATTAACACATTTCCTCATACCTTTAACATATTCTTCACTAAGCTTAACAGTCTATGCTACCACATAGGCTATTCAGAGGCAAAATATAGGAATCAATCATAACTGAAATTTATATGGTGGTTTCAAGTTTGCAAAGTACTTTATAAACACTCTCTCAGTCCTCACAAAATCCTGTGAGGTATATATTACAGATATTATTTCATTTTATAAAAGAGAAAATGAAACCCAGGGCAGTTAAAAAAAATTGCCCTTGGTCTTATTGTTAATAAGCCCCAAAAGTGAGATCCAGAACCAAATTTCTCTAGACTTTAAGTGCAGCACTATTTCCACAACACATATTGGTACAGCTAATGTATATCAGAAAGAAAAGTGAACACCAAAAAAAAAAAAAAAAAAAAAAATCACATGTCTAATCCACCATACCCATAAGCACTAATTATATTCAAATTTATTACCAAGAATTTATCAACCTGCCTCTTTTTATTTATTCAGTGCCATACTCTGCTATTCTCTGCTTCACATATTTACTCCAGTCAAACAACCCTGTTCATTGGACACAACTTATTCACTACCATTCTGTGGTTATCTTTTCAAAACAAACCTCTCCTTAACTTTAGCAAATGATAGTCTTTTATTTTAAAACAATGCTCAATAGTTCCATCAATAATTGTGACTTTTGAATAGTAATTTAACATCTCTGAAGCTGGGCTACATAATCTCTAAAATTTGTCCAAGTTCTAAAATTGTAAAAAACTATAAAATTCTACAAAGCTTCCTTTAACTTATATAACAACAGACTTTATAAACTCATTATTCCAACATTCACAATGCTTATACAAAGAGATTAGTTGTGGCAGCCAGAAAAACTAATGAAATATTGGGGTGTTTCCTGAAATAGGGAGTTGATGGTCTCTCTATATTTTGCCTTTATCACACCTCATTTAGATCACTATTTTCATTTAAAGAGGACAATAATAAGTCAGAAAGTGTCCAGAGAACAATCAGCTTAGTGAAGGTTCTCGAATCTACATAATGTGAACACCAGAAGAAGAATCAGTTATGTTTAGTTTGGATTAAGCAAGAAAGAGGGGAAAATAATAGTTTTCTTCAAAGATCCAAATGGCTGTGATAGAGAACTTTGTTCCACTTGGTCCCAGAAAACAAAATGCCAGAAATAAAGGAATATTGCAAAGGGACAAATATTTCACTCATTGTCAAGAAAAACTTAGTAATAATTAGTCAGCCAAAAGTAGGATAGTCTGCCTTTATAGACAGACATAAGGATCTTTCTCCTCAAAAGTCTTCAAGGAAAGCCTAAAGATCACTCAAGCAGGGATCTTCTGATGGAGTTTCCTTTTATGTGTCAATTGGAAGATGATCACATAAGACCCAAATCTCAAATTCCATGATTGTTATTTCATTACTATAGAAAGCCTCAAAAAGAAAACTCTTTATTCTAATAAAGATCAACTTCTGTTTTGCAGTAGATTGTTTTTAAACAGTTGCCAGTAGCACTAAGAGTTAAATGCTATGCCCAGAGTCACATCAATGTGTCAGAAGTGAGACCAGGTCTTCATGTTTCCAAGGCCAGCCCTCTATCCATTATATTCCTCCTGTACCAACATCAACATTTATATAACTATGTATATAATTATATACATATGTATACATATATGTAAAATAAGCTAACATTTATATAACTTAGTTTGCAAAGGCCCTTACATATAACATTCTCCAACCTAACCCACCCCATTCCTGTTATATGATATCCTACCTGAACAAGAAGGCCCAATTTCAATACCATATTCTCTACAAATTCTTCTCTGAACTTTACTCAGAAATGATCACCTTTTTCTCTGAATTCTTAAAGCACTCTCTCAATATTTCACTCAGGTACTCATCACTTTACCTTTAATTTTGATTATTTTTATAGTTTGTCATATATTTCAACCAAATACAATATTATCCTTGATGAGGCAAAAACCAGTCCATATCTTATTTCGGTACTTCTCCTAGCTCCACCACTGTCTCCAAAGAATTAAAGTTGAGAACCCACCCAAAGTCAACAAAAAGCAAAGAAAAACTAAGCAAGAATAAGTTGTATGCATGTATACATGCATGCACGTGTACATATATACATGCGTATGCATACAAATGCACTACATGTGTACATGCATACATATTGGAGAGAAATTACAAGCAGAATAGAAGATAGACTGGTCACATAAGAATGAAAGATAACAGAAAGAAAACCTGTGTGCTTCATACATATCCATGCACTATCAAGAAATCTAGAAGAAAGTACACAGTATGTTCATGTGATCAAAAGCCGCAAGACAAGAAGACATGGATGGGTTGCAATTTATGGCATTAGATCCAGCTGTCATATTGAACAGATAAGAGTTCCATCTAAATATTTCCTTTAGCACTTAAGTCTTATATAATATGAGACAATGAAAAACAGAAATCAAAAATAGGAGAATAATAACTTCCAAGTTCAGTAATAATAATATGCCACTGAAAAGAACTAATAAACAGAAACCAGGAAAATCCCAGTTGTCAGTTTAAAGTTCTAATAGTGCCACCTAGTGGACATAATAATTAACTTCTAATATTGATTAAAAAATATTTTGCTATTTTAAAAAATATTTTTAAATATTTTTGCTATTTTGCTATATCTTGAGTTTGAAATTTATTTTAACATAGAAATAAATAATTCACATTTTAATCCTAATAAATATTTCTTTGTAAACTAAGCAACCAGTGTTTCTTACTATCAGTAGAAATCAGAATAAAGTAGCACTAAAATAATTTTAAAAGTTTAATACTAATATATTTTCAAAACAACATAATATTAAAATTATATATTTCATTCTTAATTATTTTTTTTCATAGTCTTTCCTCTTGATGGAATGTAAATTCCTTGAGGTTAGGGATGCTTTTGGATTTTTCTTGATGTTCCCAACATCATAATCCTGTTTCTGGGACATAAAGGTAGGCATTAATACAAATTTGGTTTTTACAGTATAATAGGAAATCTTTGTATAAAGGGACACCAATTTATAGTTTCATAGAAGTCATCAACTTTTAAAAGTAATCTTATGTTTAAAAAATGTGGAGTTGTTCTTCACCCCATTTTCACAGTGGAACACTTGGAGAGTTCAAAGATGAGTAACTTTTTTGTTATATTTTTAAAGGTATAATTCAAAGATAAATTAGTTATGTCATCTTATTTTCATTACCAGTCTTTGCCTTTCAGTAGAATTGAACTTAACTACAAAGTTACCTGCATGATTTGTGGAAATCAGGCAGCGGTGATAAGAATGAAACATGGGAATGGTGCTTCTTGACACATTTTCCCTCATCTGTTTGGTTGCTTTAAGGTGATAGGTTGCTTTATTGTCATGCTGGACTTGTTATCAGAGCCTTTGATGTCTGAATAATCTCTTCTGTTCACTTGTGTCATTTCCTCTTTCTAATACATTACTTGACTTCCTTTGCATTTTTGGAAAGGACATTTTCCAGGTGCATACATCAAAACAAAGGCTAGGGAAAATAGATAATCGCAATTGCTACACAAATAGGACTTAATGCAGTTTTCCTTTGTAGCATTGTAATAAGCATAGTGAATGCATTTAAATAGCTATTGGTACAGCAAAGCTTTCCTGTCATTCCATAAATTGTGGATTAAGAACTACCAAAGTGGGGCAGCTAGGTAGGTGGTGCAGTGAATAGAGCACCAGCCCTTAAATCAGGAGGACCTGAGTTCAAATCTGGTCTCAGACACTTAACACTTCCTAGCTGTGTGACCCTGGGCAAGTCACTTAACTCCAATTGCCTCAGCAAAAAAGCAAAAAACAAAACAAAACAAAAAAAAAACCTACCAAAGTACCCATTGACACAGTGCAATACCTGAGAATGAACTTTTAGTCTGTCATATGAATTAGATTTTAAAATGAAGATATTTATTTCAAGGATAGTTTCTTTTAGTATGGAACTGTGGAACTGAATGGGATTTTAAAAGATCGTGTAATATATTTTCCTGCCTGCAATTGGGCTATAGTTAAGTCATTCTATTATGATGGATACCTCCTTTATTTAGAAATCTCCCTAAGGAGATTTATGTCCCAGAAACAGGACTATGCAGGTTGGGAACATCAAGAAAAATCCAAAAGCATCCCTATCCTCAAGGAATTTACATTCCATCAAGAGGAAAGACTATGAACAAAAATAATTAAGAATAAAATATAGAGAATAAATAAAAAGTAATCTGGGGAGTAGAAGGAGTACACTAGAAACTCTGGGGAACAGTTAAAAGTTTTTGCTTTCAAAATGAACTTTTCACTAAGTTAAACAGGAGCTTAGATGTTTAATAAATATTTTTTGATAAAGGAAATTACAAATGAGAGAACCTACTCAAGAAGGAGAGAAGTCTTTTTGTTATCCATAATTACTTCCAAACTAATGCTAAAAATATACAGTTATACATACAAAATTATCTCACATACACACACATACACACACACACACACACACACACACACACACACACACTTCAATTCATTCTAGTTTGAGAAAAACAGAATAGCTTAACAAGAAAATAAATAATGATACAACAAAGGTCTACAATGTAAGAGAATTAAATAAGTTAAATAATTTTCAAAAAGTACAGAACCATAAGAAGCCTTACAAGAACTTCTCCAATGACCATTTTCAAATGAGAAACACAAAGCCCTCAATTTCATCAGTTTGTATGCTTTCCTCAGAAAACTTTCATTTTAAGATAAAACAGTACCTATTGATTTCATCTGTTTTAAAACATGATCACAAATAATGCTCCCTTAGCTTCAAGCAGCTGTTCTCTGAACATGATATAAAGGTGATCTACTTTCCTTGTATTCTAACTAGGCAGTGAGGATCCTTGAAACAGAAGAAGGCATGTTAAGGTTAGCCAGGCGCATACTGGTTTATCTCCTCTTTCTCAATCCATCTGCACACTCAATCAAAAATATGAAAAATCATAATCTACCTTCAAAACACCATTCATAATACTTCACCCAGTACGAATCGCTCTGAAGAGAATTACAACTTTGTCTCTGTAAACCCCAACCACCTCCACTTGGTGCACTCACTTCCTGCATAAATGTGGGGTTTGACTAACTGATGATTTTTCTATTCTTCTATTATAGGATGCCCTTTTCCTCTGATTTCTCTGGAATTTGTAGAGCTTTGAGTCTGAAAATAAATCTTTCACTTGCCCACCATGCCAGATAATCTCGGGATATTTAAAAGCCATTTCATAGAATTTGCAGGCCATTTGACACTTCTATTTGTATTTGTCAACTGCAAATCTTTCAGGAGGATTAATTAGTCAAAATCCATAAAAGCTCTGAATGCAGCCAAGCATTACAGAAGTGTATTTAACATCATTTTCAGATGCATTTTTTCATACCTCATGAATCTCAATGTTATTTGAGGGAAGTAAGAGTTAGAAAGATTCTAACCAAACTATATGTACTAATGGGGGAGAGGGGAGAAATGTCACTATGAGCACAAGGAGAATTCATAAGCCTTTTCCTTTTATTCTTCAATATTTTGACCCAATTTTCTCCTTTTCACAATTTATTCCTACATATACAATTCAATCTTAGAGACAAATCCCTAATTCAGGAAAAGCCTTTCTTCAATCTCAAGTACAAATACCCATCACCTGCCTTGGAGCATGCTCCCTAACTTCTTTTCCAAGAGGGCCTCCCAATCAAATGAACTACTGCTACCCTTTAAAACACTATCCCCATGGCTTCATAGAAACCCGAAAGAGTTTATGAAACAGTACAAGGTGAAATAAGAAGAACAATTTATACAATGACAAAATAGTGCAAAGACAAACAACCTTGAAATATTTAAGAACTGTGATCAACACAAGGACCAACCATAATTCCAGAGGATTTATAATGCTACCCAACTCTGAAAAGGAGGTGAAAGGATCAAAGTGCAGAAGATTATCTTCATTTTATACTGCTTAAATCTTATTTATATATTTGCATGATGGTTCCCCTATTAAACTATGAGGTCCTTAAGGGCAAGGGCTGTGTTTGCCTTTCTTTATATTACCAGGACTTAGCACAATGCTTACTTAGCACACAGCTGGTGCTTAATAAATGCTCCTTGACATAGCTACAACTATCTGCCAAGGATAGGTTTGAACATATTACTCCAATGTTCAAAAACCTACAGTGGCTCCCTAAGAAGTTAAAATATAAATGAGTGAGCCTGGCAATTAAAGCCTTAAAAAATCTAACTTTTAACTTGAATGTCCAGACATTCTTCTAGTGTCCCTTCACACACTCCACCACCCTGCCAAACTGGAACACTACATATTTCTCAAACTCAGCACTCCCTCTCTAATTTCAATGCCTCACACAAGTTATCCCCGTATGTGGAAAACACTTCTTCAACTCCACATTTCCGACTGCTTCACTTTTATTCAAAGTTAGTTTATATGTCACCTACTTGAAAACCTTTGCTGATCTGCCAAGTTACTAGTGCTCTCTTTCTATTTAAATAGCCTTATATTTACTTAGCTATATACATGTCATATTTGCCCCAATACCACATAAGCTCCTTGAGGGTAGGAATCATTCCATTTTTTGTCTTGGTATCCCCAGCTCGTTAACATTGTCTCATACATTTTGTTTGTTCATTTGTTTATCTATTTATTTATTTTGACAAAGGCAACTCTTAAGCACTTTCTATTGAGTAACAGAAAAGTTCTAGCTACACTGATGAAATTACAAGAGAGGAAACACAGCATTATAAGCTAAAGAATTGACCTCAGAAAACTCAAAAATACAAAATTATTACAAGAAGTGTTTTTGAAGTGATAAAGTCTACAAAGCTAACATTCAAAATGCCACTGAATATTAGCTTACCGTTCTATCGGGTTCTACAGCTTGCAAAGCACTGTCCTCAAATTATCCTTCTAGGAAGATTATTAATCCTGTTTTACAACTGAGGAAACTGAGGTTCAGAAAGATTAAGTGAATTTTCCAAGGTCACTTTGACTAAGAGTTTTTAAAATTAGGTCTCAAAAGCACTTCTCCTAACTTTGTTCCAGTTACCAAACAGCTGCTCCAGATTAAGAGCCTAAGGGAAGGCCTGAGTTCTAATTCAGTCTCAGGTTCTTAACAGCTATGGAGCCCTGGGCAAGTCACTTTATTTTTGTTTGCCTCAGTTTTCTCATTTGTAAAACGGGAATAAAGATAGCACCTGTCTCCGGAGGCTCTTGTAAGGACTCAATAAAATGTTAATTATAAAGTTCACAGCACAATGCCTGTAACATTATCTATTACTATCATTAGGGAGAAAATTTTCTTTAGACCAGTTATAAACCTATGATTTTCCAAAGGATAATAGCAATGCAACATATCACTGGAGGAAAATATTTATGAAAATTAGAAATGGTGAGGCATTTGTGACATCAAATACTCTCAAATATCTGGACCCAGTTTCTCTTTGCAAGACCAGACACTAGTTATATGCTCATTATTTACAAATTTCTCTAATTAAAACTACAATATTTGTGAAAAGACATCTACTAACCTTCAGTACTACAATCAGAAAAATTGTCAACGAGGGAATCTGTGTAAGGTTCAGCAGGGCCAATCAATTCAGAACCATCATGAACTTCTCCGCCCTGAAAAGAATACATGGTTATTTTATATTCCAGGTCAACCAGTTAAATGTAAAATAGCAAATTAGCAACAAGTTAAATGATGGCTTCCATAATTTTGATAAGAAAGTAAAAATACTTAAAGGCTAAAAAATTATAAAATTTATGACATATTTCATAACAATATATAACTTACTTTCTGGAAACTATTATTTTAGGATTAACAAACATGTGAAAGCTAGCCAGGTGGCCCAGAGAATGGAGTGCCAGGCCTGGAACCAGAAAGCTTCATTCTCCTGGATTCTAATCTGGCCTTAAACACTTACTAACTATGACTCTGGGCAAGTCACTTCATGCTGTTTGTCTCATTTTCCTCATCTGTAAAATGAGTTGGAGCAGGAAATGGCAAAACACTCCATTATCTTTGTCAAGAAATCCCCAAATGAGATCATGAAGACAGACACAACTGAAATGCCTGAACAGCGACAAGCAAATGAGTAGAAATAGAAAAGGAAAATTCATGATACGTGTTTATCTAGAAAGCAAGCTTGTTGAAAAAATATTATAATATATCATCTGTGAGTTCTAATTCTAATCAGTTAAGAACAAACTAACATATTGTTGGTGATAGCATGAATTGTTCAAACAACTCTACAAAGCAATTTGGGATTATGTTAAATACACACATACACATATACACAAAATATATATATATTTTCCTGCCTCAGAAATGTCCATATCTTTTCACTCAGGAATCCTACTATTAGGCATTTACCCTAAGTAAATCAAAGACCAAAAGATCCAAATATAACAAAATTATTCACAGCAGCACTTTTTGTAGTAGGAACTAGAAACCAAGTAGGGACCCATCAAATGAGGCATAGCTAAACAAACTTATATGTAAATAAAATACTATTTTATAATAATAAAATAAAAATATTATATTTACCTTATGAAATGATGAACAAAAATATTAAAAAGGATACAGTTATACAGATTATCCCAAAAAGTCTTAGTTCTTGTTTTAAACTCTTAGAATGATTTAAGCTATTAAAAGCATAAAATGTATGCTGAGACTTTGTAAGTTAAAAAAAAAATGCTGTTTAATTATGATGGCCAAGCTTGACCTGAAGAATAGACGAGGAAATGTTTATCTCCTCCTCTCCTCTGTTTATACAATTAGAGAAATATGGGTGGATGGAAATGAACATATTCAGACTGTTTTTATGTTAGTTCTGCTGCAAGGATTTTTCTCTCTTTTAACTCTTTGTTACTGAAGATGACTCACTAGGTAAGAGAGAGGGAAGGAATATATTTGGAAATCATGGTGACAAAAGATAGCAATAAAAATTTTTAAAGAATAAATTTCTTATTCAAAAATTTTAGATATCATCTCCTTAGAAGAATTCTTTTCCTTTGGATAGTCAATAAGCATTTATTAAGCACCTTTTACACAGTAGGCATAGAGCTAAAATCTAGGAAAAGAGGCACAAGACAGTCCATTACCCTCAAGGAGTTAAAAATCTACTGGAAGGGACAACAAGCAACAAGTATGTTAAAACAAGTTACATATGGAATAAATAGGAAATAATTAACTAGAATTAAGAAAGGTTGAGAAATGTAAAATTTACAGTTCTAATTGGAACCTGAAGGAAACCAGGGAAGAGGGGAAAATGGAAATGAGGACGCAGAACATTCCAGGAATCTTCCAGCCAAAGAAAATGTCTGGAGCTGAGATACAAAATTTCTTGTTCATGGAAAAGTGAAAAGCTCAGTGTCACCAGGTCAAAAAAAAAAAAAATTGGCAAGATGGAAGAAGACTAGAAAGATAAAAGGGCTTTGAACAAACAGAAAACATTTTATTCCATATTGAGTGAATGACTGAAATAAAATAAAAATTACATCCTCAAACCACCTGGTGACTTAATATTATACAGGTAACAGTGAAAAGACAAAAGAAACATATAACACAAAACAAACTATGTAAATCAGATGGTCTTATCCACTGTTATAACAACTACTTGTCCAAGAATAAGAGATTTTTGAAACCTTGTCTAAATGCTTACCTCAATACCACTGCACACCTGTCAGATTGGCTAAAATGACAGGAAAAGATAAGGATGAATGTTGGAGGGGATGTGGGAAGACTGGGACACTGATGCATTGTTGGTGGAGCTGTGAACAGATCCAGCCATTCTGGAGAGCAATTTGGAGCTATGCTCAAAAAGTTATCAAACTATGCATACCCTTTGACCCAGCAGTGTTTCTATTGGGCTTATATCCCAAAGAAATCATAAAAGAAAGAAAGGGCCCCACATGTGCAAGAATGTTTGTAGCAGCTCTTTTTGTAGTGGCAAGAAAGTGGAAACTGAATGGATGCCCATCAATTGGAGAGTGGCTGAATCAATTATGGTATATGAATGTTATGGAATATTATTGCTCTGTAAGAAACAACCAGCAGGACGATTTCAGAGAGGCCTGGAGAGACTTGCATGAACTGATGCTCAGTGAAGTGAGCAGAACCAGGAGATCATTATTCATGGCAACAACAATACTATATGAGGATCAGTTCTAATGGGCATGACTCTCTTCAACAATGAAATGCTTCAAACCAGTTCCAATTGTTCGGTGAAGAGAGCCATATACACCCAGAGAGAGGGATGTGAAATGTGGACCACAACATAACATTTTCATGTTCTCTATTGAGGTTTGCTTGCATTGTATTTCCTTTATCGGATTATTCTTTCTTGTAGATATGATTTCTCCTGCACAACAAATGATGCAATAACTATACATATATTCGATTTCTTAAGTATTCTAACATAATTATCATGTAGTGGATATCCTGCCATCTAGGGGAGGGGTGGGGAGCAGGGGGGGAAAATTTGTAACAGAAAGCTTTGTAAGGGTTAATGTTTAGGAACTGCCCATACATATGTTTTGCAAATAGAAAGTATTACTAAATAAAAATAAATAAATAAATAAATGCTTACCTCAACTCTAAAGTTTGTATAAAATGACTTCTTTCACAATTTTAAAAGTATTTAGTCACTTTTCTTTGTCTCTGCCTTGAACAGAAAATGTCTTCTCATTTTGATAACAAATCCTGCCAGCTACATTGCAAATGTTTCTCCAAAAGTTCCTTTTCTTCTCTTGAATTGCTTCCCCTTTCTCTATACCACCCCCACTCCACAAAAGGTATTATTATCTATCCTAAATTGCTAGAGAATGTGTATTCTAAGCTGTGCACTCTAAGTAGGCCTGAAGAGTTATTAAAACTAAATGTATTTGTGGGAAACAGAAGCTGCTACTGCTAATCTTCCTTAGTATCTTAATACATTTCTTTGCTTTCAGTTCATCCCCAAATCTTAGAACCATTGTCCCTGGACACCATGCTGAGGGGTATGTCTCTGCCAAAAGGCACCATTCCAACTACATATATTAAAAAAAAAATTTTTTTAAAAATTTTAAAAGCTTTGCTTTGCTTTTTTTGGGGGAAGAGGGAAGATATGAAGGAGTTTTGGTTTACTGCTCCAGAGTACAAAGAAATAGAGATAGAAAAAATTTTAAGACAGTTATTGAGGCATTTTTTTAATTTTTTAAGAGAGAGAGAAAAGTAACAAAAAAGGAGGCTAGAAAAGGACAGCTTTGAAAATTACTAGTTGATCTTAGACACTTAAAAAGAGAAGCAAATGGTATATAATAGGGACTACACTTTCCATGGATAATTTTTTTCTATTCTATTATATACAAATAAATGTCTATTCTATTTGGTATTTGTTAAGAATAAAAACAAATATAAAATTAGAAGGAAAACAGTGTACTAGAAAAACCTTTGCATCTTATTTCTTTGATAAAGGTCTGCTATCCAAGATACATAGAAAACTAATTTAAGAACCATCCACCAAGATAAATGGTGCACGGATATAACTAGGCTGTTCTCAAAACAAGAAATGAAAGCTTAGGAACAACATGAAAAAATACTTCAAAATACTAATAACAAAATAAATGTAAACTAAAACAATTCTGAGTTTCTACTTCACTTATATAAGACTGACATAGATGATAGCAAATGAAAATGAAAATTGTAGAAGGAGCTTGGGCAGACAAGATCAATGAACTGTTTGTTGGTGAAGCTGTGAAACAGTCAACCTATTTGTAGAAAACAATTTGGAACTATACCCTAAAGAAAACTAAACAGTACTCATCCTTTTGACTCACTGATACCACTACTAGGTTTATAATCCTAAAGAGATCAAAAACAAGGGGAAAAGAGGCAATATCCAAAAATATTTATAGTGGCACTTTGCATTATATAATAAAAGAATTGACAACTAAACCAAAGAGAGGAGTATCAATTGGGTAATGACTAAACCAAATTATGATACATGAATGTAATGGAATATTACTGTGCCATAAAAAATTATGAAAGAGATGAATTCAAAGAAATATGAAAATATTTTTAATGTACCCTAAGTGATTGGTACAAGAACAGAAATTACAATTTATAGAATGACTACACCACCATAAAAACAATGCTGAATGACTTAATCCTGATCAAAGCAATAACTAATCATGATTCCACAGAACTAATGATGAAGCAAGCTAACCAATGAACTCAATATACAGAATGAGACATGTGTGACAATGTGAGAAGTGACAATGTGTTACGTACTGACATGGCCAATGTGTAAATTTGTCTTATATGAATATGTTTCTTTGATTCAATGGAAGCTTTCATTTTTGTTTTAAATTCAGGAATGTAGGAACAAGTCAGGAATACTGGTGCTTCTCAACTAGAGAATCACAAAAATGAAAAATTATTTAAAAAAAAAAAGAAAAAATTCTAAAGATGTTACTATCTATCCTAAATTGTTATATAAAGCTTCTGATAGGCAGTATATTCTAAGAACTTTTGAAAAGTATAAAATCCAACTTATTTAGCCAAAGGAAAATTAAAATACTGATGATATATTTTATAGAATTACACAAAATGATATTAAAATATATAGGGAGGAAAAAAGAGGACTATTTTTTGCTTTTCATTGTTCCTGATTGTTAGTTTAGCACTGTACCCAATACATAATAAGCATGTGCTGAATAACTGATTTTTTTCTCAATCAGAAGTTTCCATACTTTTATATATTATGAAGAGGGCTGAAGCATGGGTTAAAGTCTTTATTTTTTTCTTTTCCTTACTTAGGTTCTCTGGGAACTAAACTGAAATGGTATTGTTAATTTATTAAGAAGCAACTAAGACAATATGACATACATATGTAAAATTAGACTTACAAAGATTTTAGCTAACATCTAGAACTGTTTTATAAAATAATCAAAGTACTTCTAAGATCAAATCATTTTTAAATATTTGAACAGAAAATGTATACATCAAAGCTAAGAGAGATAAAAGTCATCTACTGCAACTCCTTCATTTTTTACAAATGAGAAAACAGATGCTCAGGGAGGTAAGATAATTTGTCCAAAGCTACATATATCTAATAGTAAATGGCAATTAAGATTTGAACTAAGGCCTTCTGACTCTGAGTTCAATGCACTTTTCACTAGACTGTCTTATCTTAGTTCATCGTTCATTTTAGATGAGAACCAATGACATCACAAGATGATGTCTTAACTTGCAAGTGAACCAGACTTAAGTGAGGCAGAGCTGTACAAAGTCATCAATCTCTCTCTTCCAGAGTCATCAAAATTCAGTGGCAAAACAAAAGTCAAGACAACTAGCAATGGCCCAGGATGCAGTGGATGATCTTGGTATCTTCAATGCCTGATCAAGCTCTAAATGCTCCACAACACTTGCTTCAATTGCCCTATGAACAAAACGTTCTCATCTGCCCATTCTGCTGGAAGAAATCTTCACATGCTCAGGGTAGATAAGAATACCAGGTCTGGATTCAATAAGAGCTGAATTCAAATCCAACCTTAGACACTCACCAGCTAAGTGACCCTAGGCAAGTCATTTGGTTTACCCATCTGTAAAAAGGGGATGATACTAGCATCTATCTCCCAAGGCTATCGTGAGGATCATGTGAGATAAGCGTTGTAAAGCACATAGTAGCACAGGGTCTGGCACTATATAAATGCTAGCTATAATCAGTAGTAGTAGTAATAACCTTCTTCAACAAAAATGATGACAAACGTTAAATAAAACATAAAATAGGAAGATATACTTGTCAAAAAGGTCATCTACTATGATGGAATAGATACAAGGCAAAGTTCAAGCTGAAAAAGGATCCTCTGTGGATGATCATGAAGATTAATCCCCAGATGGAATGTCCTCCAATGCTGATGACAGTGTGCTAATTTTATCTAACTCCAGAATATTACAGAGACTTCTGGAAAAGACCCATAATCACTAAAAGGACTTTAACTTGACTAACCACAAAAAAAAAAAAAAAGACCAACCAAATGAAGAATATCTACTACCCCATTTATAACGTGCACTAAATGGACAATCTATAAAGCTTGTCCACTGGTATGTCTATATGAGACAGTTTAGATAGAGAATTACAAAATTACAAAGGGAGAAAAGAACAAATTGGATTGAACCCCAAGAACAGTAATCAAATCAACATAACCATTTTTGAAAATGGCATGGCAATCAATTGCCCTATGACTCAATTACCATCCCTCTGACTTTCCTGTCCAAATCACTTCCTCCCTGGTCCTTATTTCATTATATATGTTGTCTTTCCTTATTAATATGTAAGCTTCTTGAGGGCAAGAGACTATCTTGCTTGCATGGCATCATGCCTAGAGTGGAGTAAGCACTTAATAAATGCTTTTTCATTCATTCATCATTCTATAAGTATTACCATATGGCACTGAGACATGAAATATGAAACTATTCAGCAAATTAAAAAATGAAAATCACAACAAGAGTAATAGAGGGGCACGTGTTGTGTAAAAGCAGACTACAACATATAACCAATAAGGAACTCTGAAGAACCAGAGTAAAATATATTATCAATGAATCAGTCAATCACACAACAGGAAAAGAAATTAGGCTAGTCATGAAATAAGGGTAAGGAATGACAGGCAGCCAACCAGACATCCACTGGTACTAGAAACTATTGGGAGAAATTAAGGAAGACCTCCAATACACTGGGGAGATCTCGTCACAGAGCTTTTTATCCACAAGAGGTGCATATTATTTCAGGAGAAAAAAAGAAAATATATATAAGATGACTAGATAAATTGAATATTTTTTTAAAATAGCTAAAATGATTTCACTTACAAGGGGATCAGAACAGATGATCTCTAAGGCCTCTTCTAGCTATAAAAATTTCTACAATCCTATTGCTTATGAAATGCTTCTTAATAACTGCTAAGCATCTACTTCAAATACTGTTAATTTCAAATTATACCACTTTAAAAATTAAGCAATGAAACTCAAAAAGAATAAGAACAGCTTAAGACTTTACTGTTATAGAGACCTTCTGGTAAGAAATCTATTTCTAACAAATTAAGTTGATACTTTCACTGCAATTTATAGATTTAAAGAGTTGCCTAGCCCTAGGGCACTGAGAACATAAGTGACAACCTGAAAAAAAAAAAATTAAAAACTGCAGCTTTCAAGTTTTAAGATGTTTTATATACATTAGATTATAATTAACAGTGTTTAATAAATACACAAATTATAACAGACCTTGAAAAAGTCTTCAAGATATTTACTAGAATAAAGAGCTGGGATATTGGCAGAGAACTGTAAGAGATCTTCAGCACACTGTCTTCTTTCTTCAATCACTGTTTCATCAAATCGCCCTGAAATAGCAATAAAAATCACACATTCAGAAAGAAGGATTGTGGTTTTCAATACTGGTTTACAATAAAGGTTCAGGGGAAAACCTCTCTGTTCAGCAGTAGTCAACAGCAGCCAATGAAATGTCTCCCTGGTTGCTGTGGCTTACAGTCCTCTGAGCTTAATTCTAGCAGTCCAACAAGAATAAGCATCCTCAACAAAAGAGGACAGGAGGGATTATCCTTGATAAGGCCAGGGAAAAGGCCTTTTTAAAATGCCATTTGGCTGTATGGTCTTGGACCAGTCACTTCACTCTAAAGGATGACAATTTGTCCTCCTTACCTCACAGAGCTGTTAGGAGGATCAAATGAAAAAAAGTTCTTTGTAAAATTAAAGGGAAAATAAATGTCAGTTTCATCATCATCATCAAAGTAAGCAATAGATACATGATAATATCTGCTGATGCAACAAGTTTTAGGGTAAGGGAAACAATCAATAAATTATTAAATTTCAATGGGCCAGACATTGTGTGGCTAACAAAATCAATGAATGACCAACAATTCTCTCCACACTGCTTACACAAAAGTCTCACTACTATAAGTTATTGGCTTTACTATAGTAATAAAAAAATACAAAACAATTCAAATAAAAATTTTAATCTATTCTCTTTCTTTCAACCTATCATTGCTATTTTCCCCCAAGATCTAAATTTTATAAATATTATTTTAATTTATAATATTAAAAAAATTACCATACTCTCATTGTACAACATGTGGTCACATGAGCAAAAGTTGAAAATAACTGATAAAACTAACTTAGATCCTCTACCTATTTAGAAGATATTTCCATCCTCTAACGTATCTGTTGTTCCAAAATTTATAATGACTTCAAGCCAGCCAGTATTAAAGGTAAGTAAGATCTAGATGAGGTCTTTAACAAATAAGAACAGTTTCTAAACATTAAAGAAAATGTTCTTAAATAGTCTAATCACTATTGAAAAAAAAAACTTTCTGTAACTTCAGTGGTTAACCTCTCTTATTTCAGTCAGTAAATTGGTCATCAAACATTTACGGACATACTATGTTCTAGGCAATGTCATGACTACCCTACCAATATGAAAGGCAATAATAAAAAATCTTACTTTATATGTACCCATGCTTTTCTTTTATAATCTAATATGCCAAATAAAACATTGAAATGAGATCTTTCAGAAAATAATGTACTCACCAATTTGTCTGTTCAGGACATTCAAAACTGCCTAACTGAAAATTAGCACTGAAAATTAACCTATGATATCTCACTAAATTACTTTTTATGTTTCTAGCAGCCCTTTTTGCAGTGGTAAGGAACTGGAAACTAAGTAGATGCCCATCAGAGGGGAATGGCTGAGTAAATTATGGTATATGAATATAATAATGAATATTATTGTTCTATAAGAAACGATCAGCAAGTTGATTTCAGAAAGATCTGGAGACTTACTTGAACTGATGAAAGATCTGGAGACTTACTTGAACTGATGCTAAAGTGAAGTTAGTAGAATCAAGAGAAAATTGTACATAGCACCATCGAGATTATGTGATAATCAACTGTGATAAACGTGGCTCTTTTAAACAATGAGGTGATTCAGGCTAATTCCAACAGATTTGTGATAGAGAGTCATCTGCAGCCAGAGAGAGAATTGTGAAGATTGAATGTGGATTACTACATATTTTTTGTTGTTTGCTTGCTTTTTGTTGTCTTTTATTTTTTTCCCTTTTTGATCAGATTTTTCTTGTGCAGCATAATAAATGTGGAAATATGAATAAAAATTGTATATCTTTAACATATATTGGATTGCTTGCTGTCTAGGGGAGGGGATAAGCGGAGGAAGAAAATATGGAACATAAAGTTTTGCAAGGGTGAATGATGAAAACTATCTTTGCATATATTTAGATAATGAAAAATTATTTTTAAAAAGGAAAATAAATTACTTTTTATAATGATTTTATAATATACATGTATGTATATATATACATATATAGATATCATTTCTAATATTTTCTTGTATATTTCCAATCTTTCCCTCAACCCTAAAAATAGCTTCCAAGACTCTATATTGTTTTAAATCTTTTTACTTTTGGTTTGAAAATAAGTTGATTTACAGAAATAGGGATAGGGGAAAGGAATGAATTTGTGATTTGTTAGGACAGGGAACTCCTAGATAAGGAAATTCCCTCTCCCAGTGCACCTTCTCTGCAACTTATCATCTTAGAAAGCTGTGAGGTTAAGTGACTTGCCACACAGATAATATTTGCCAGACAGAGGACTTGAACTGTATTCCTGGCTCCTGCGCTCACTGCTAGTAATTATATCACACTGCTTCTTGTGTCATCAAAGTTGGTTTATACTCTATTGAAATTAAGCACAAATATGGTCAAACTTAGATTAATTAGAATGCCTAGAGATTTGAGTGTTTTAAATAAAGGAATTAATAAGAAAATCATTTTTTGCCCCAAGTCTTATTATTGAAAAACATCTCAAAATATAAAAGTATAGTTTCTTGTTCTAGTTCTAGCATGGTGAACATAATTCAGTATTCCTCTGATAAATAGGGAAGATGCAATCAATGTTCCTAGGTCACTCCTCTGATAAATAGGGAAGATACAATCAATGTTCCTAGGTCACCATGCTAAACAGTAACAATTAAGGATAGATAGTGAATATATAAAAGTTAAAGGAAATTCATTTTTTCATGTACTGACCACAGAATACTTTGGAAGGTTTTTTTCTCCTTTAAGTAAATCCTAGATATAAATTTGTTTTCTTAATATTTTTGCTTCTTTCTAATAAAAATGGAGTACCAAAAAATCCAAAATAGTTAAGGGTAAGTTCCAACCAAAAACATACTGTTGAGCATCTATAATAAATCCCTGTCCATGCAGCCTAAACTGGACCTAAATATTCAGACTTCATACAATATCACTGACAAAGGAAAAAAAAAGAAATAGAAATAATGGGATAAAAAAATCATAAGAGGGTGAATTTGCTTTAAAATTTATAATGGAAAAAAAATTTATAATGGAGAGCAAATTCATAACATTTTTGTAGTTATTAGATGGTTTTTGAACAGAGAGTAAGTTTCAATTTTCCTGATATTTGTATATTATTGTGGCATTATCACAATCTTTGCTGACAGTTGTTTTAAAGGGGAGGACATAGAAAGGTATTCTTTTTACAAGAAGCTGTTGAATATCTAGCAAGTGTACCCATGAGGATATCTAGCAAGTGTACCCATGAGGTATGAACCTTAACCAGGCTTTTCTTGGTTACTCATCTTTTGAAAAATACAAAAAACTCACACTCTGATGATATTTCCCATTAATAATTAGAAATAGTAGAAAATATATTTAAAGAAAATAAAGGCTTTTCTTTTAAATTTTAAACATATCTCAATTAGCAAGAATTTAGGTTCCAAAAAAGTATTATCATAAAAAATAAGAAGCAAAAACAAAATGAATGTTAAGTATAGAACCAGGCTATTATGTATGTGATGGTGCTTTGCACACATTCCCTTATAGTCTAGAACGAATGCTTTCCATTGTATTACAGAATACATCAGCTCAGATTCTGTCTCCTCTAGACCTCAATTTCCAGAGTCTCCAAAGCCACCTCAAATAGTTAGGTTTGAATTCAAATAGGTTCTGGAAAATCTACAATTGAATGGGGCATGCCCTTCCCCACATGGCCTGGAAACTGCCATAAAAAAAGACAATTTCTGAGTAAAGTTTTTTTAAACAAATGAAAATATAATCAGGGATCCTAAAATCAACTTTTCACCTAAACATTTTTCCAGGCCTGCCTGTTCTGGGTTCATTGTCCTTCCTTCTCAATCAATCTTGATCTTGTCACTTACCAATTTAAAATTCCATGGTCCTCTGCTCGTAAATCTCTTAGTCCTCTGTTCTATCAATTTTCATGCTTTGCAAAAACCCAAACTTGCATTATTCCCATCACATGCCAACCCTGTTCCAACTCATGTGCTGTAATACAGAGCTAGATAAAGTCATACAGCCATGCTCAATCACTCCCCTAACAATCTGATCTCAACTGGGCCCTCACAGCAAGGAAATACTTTTATTCCCTTATTCTACATCATACTCCATAAAGAAGCTGTTTCAAACCTCTCCAACTCTCTTCAAGCTTTCCATACCAACCTTCTTACTCCATCCTCCAGACTGGAAACCTCACCTAATACTTTAATGGGGAAAAAAAAAAAAAGCCATCTGCCTCCTGACATTCCTTTTCTCCCCAACATCATTTATTATTCTCTTTTTCTGTATTCAGATCTACTAAAGATATTATATGATTTAGAAATAAAGGGTGATATAAGCAATTTTTTCCTTTTGATTTGTGTATAAATTTGATTTAAATGAGGCAGAATTGCAAGAAACTGTTGATTTTACTTTCTCTTCCAGTCATCATTAACCAGAGGCAGGACGTCATGAAGACTAATGATTTCTAAGGATGCAATGGATGATCTTGTGGTCTTCAACGTCTAACTAAGCTTTAAGCATTCCACAGTGCCCACTTCAGCTGTCTTCATGGCTGCTGGAGTAAATTGTTCTCATCTATCCATTCCATCAGGAGAAGTCTTCACATGCTTCAAGTACACACCTCCTCTTCAACTCACCATCAGATCTAAGACCCATCAGTTACCCTCAACCTGGTTTAGTCCAACTATCAAAATGGTTCACCAGAGCGTGCCTACTGTGCGTGCTACAACTTCTTGGAGCTACAGGTAAGAGATGGATCAGGTGGATACCAAAGATCAAAAGCAGACCTCACACCAGAAATGCCAATCTTTCTGAACACACTCTATATCTTTAAACAAATTACAGGGGTATGGAAAAATGCAATTGTCAGATTTATGGATAAGGAAAGACTTTATGACCAAATAAGAGACAGAATCACAGGAGGGGAAAATGGATAGTTCTGAATACACTAAATTAAAAAGGGTTTGCACAAAAAAGAAAAAAATGTTGCCAAGATTAGAAGGAAAATAGGATACTGGAAAAAAAATTTACAGCAAGTTTCTCTGAAAAAGACCTCATTTCTCAAATGTGTAAAGAACTGAGTCAAAATTATAAAAATAAAAGTCATTCCCCAATTGATAAATAGTCAAAGGAGATGAACAGGAGCTTTCAGAAGAAATCAAAGCTAACAATAGTCGCATAAAAAAAAAATGCTCCAAATCACTACTGATTAGAGAAATGAAAACTAAAATAACTGACTCCTATTAGATTGGCTAATATGACAGAAAAGGAAAAACACAGCTGTTGGAGGGAATGTGGAAAGAGCTGTGAACTGATCCAAACATTCTAAAGAACAATATGAAACTATGTCCAAAGGGCTATAAAACTATGCATACTCTTTGACCCAGCAAAATATCACTACAAGGTCTGCATCCCAAAGAGATCAAAGAAAAAGGGAAAAATATACAAACACTTCTAACAACTCTTTTTGTAGTGGCAAAGAATTGGAAATTGAAAGAATGCCCATCATTTGAAGAATGACTGAACAAGTTGTGGTCTATGATTATGATAAAATACTGTTGTAGAATCATTTCAGTTATGTCCAATTCTTTTTTACCCCATTTGAGATTTTCTTGGTAAAGTACTGGAGTAATATCCCATTTCTTTCTCCAGGTCGTTTTACAAAGAAGAAACTAAGGCAAACAAGATGACATAGCTAGTAAATGCCTGAGGCCATAGTCCTCCTGGCTTCAAGCTTGGCATGTTATCTACACTATTTCAGAAAACCTTGTAGACTTATATAAACTCATGCAAAGTGAAGTGAGCAAAAACAGGAGAATATGGTACCCAGTAACAACAATATTGTAATGATTGACTATTAAAGACTTAGCTATTCTGATCAATATAATTCCAAAAGTCTCATGATAAAAAAAAAAACTTTATACATCTCAAAAGAGAAAACTGATGAAAAAGCATAATATTTTTTACCTTTATTTTTCTTGCTTTTTTTGACAACAGCTAATATTGAAATGTTCTGCATAACTTCACATGCATAATGGGTATACTATTGCTTGCCTACTCAATGGTAGGGGAAAGAACTGAATGGAGGAAAAGAATTTAGAATTCAAAATTTTTAAAATAAATGATTAAAAAATGTAAAAAATTAAAAAAGAAAAATAAATTATAGTCTAGTCTTTAGTAAATATAGAAGACACAACATATGCTCTAAAATTAAAAGCAAAAAAGCAAATAATTTTGCTAGATGGTATTCAAATGGTTACCAACCAGTCTAAGATTAAACATATTACAGGAATAAATGAGAAGTATTACTTAGACTTTCAAAAGTTCCACCCCAAAGCATAAATCCTGAACAAAAAGTAAAAAATATTTAGCACCTGCATGTTAGTTCCTTAGCAAAAAATTATTCTGAAAATAAGAAACATTACCTATAAAACCCATTATAATTTTGCTCAATAGACATTAACTAAGTACCTACTAAGTTCTTGGCACTGAGCTGGGTACTGTAAAAAAGAGAGAAAACATAAGGTTTCTTCTCTCTAGTGATTTATAATTCTTTCAGGAAGACAAAGCATAAATGGAAACTGGAATAGGTGAGTCTGCTGCAATGTATCTTGATTTGAATCCATATGAAGGAAATAGCAAGAACACAAATTATATAAAGAAAGAGCAAAAAGTGAGTAATAGCCCAGTACTCTTTTGAATAAAAACATACCAGTCAAAGATTTCAAGTTTTACAATTATTAATGTGCTCAATGTTTATCTAAAAACAAATATTAAATATTAAATCATCTATTAAAAACCTATCTAAACAAAATGGATTTTTATAAACCACCAATTATTATTACATTAACAAAGCAGAGGTAGAGAAGCCTTTTCTATCTATCATGTACATAGTATCCTTTAGGAGGAAGAATGTTTGGTTACCTAATTATCCAAGAGATCATAACTGTTCCATTTTGGCCTATTAGGAACATGGCACTTGTTTCTCTAAGTTCATTATGCTACATGTACATAGCAAATCAGAGCAATTTTGGTCTCCCAGGTACAAATGTAAGAAAGAAAAATGAAAGAAAACAATCTTGCATATGATTTATGTGGGTAATTGATTACAAGAAATAGCAGTTTTAAAAGCATTAAAACAGAAGGCCTAGTTCTTAAGCAGACAAATGGATGAAACAAGAATTTACTAAAGTGCCAACTATGTTCCAGACACTGTGCTAAGAGCTTTACAAATATTAACTCATTTGATCTTCACAATAACCTTGTAAGGTAGGCACTATTATTCCACAATTGAAGAAACAGGCAAACAAAGATTAAGTGACTTGCCCTAAGTCACAAAGCCAGTAAGTATCTGAGATCAAATATGAACTCAAGTCTTCCAGGCTCCATGTTCAGTGTTTTATCTAATTTACCACCTAGATGCCTCTAAATAGACACAATATGCACAAGAAGTAATCCTACATACACTATTTTTTGTTGAACTTAATAATACCAGGCAAGTCAAAAATTCAGATTTACAAAGATGAATTGTAACAATCCTATTTATTACTACACAACAGAACAGGAATTAGGCTCTGTTATACTCTCCTGAAGTACCCTGCGGAGAGATGGTATAATGTTCAATCATTTCAGTTTTTGTCCAACTCTTCATGTCCCCATTTGGGGTTTTCTTGGCAAAGACACTGGAGTGGTTTGCCATTTCCTTCTCCAGTTCATTTTATATATGAGGAAACTGAAGCAAACAGGGTCACAGAGCTACCAAGGATCTGAACTCAGGAGGAGTCTTCCTGATTCCAGGACTGGTATTCTAGTCACTGCACCATCTAGTTACCCTTACGGAATGTCCAATCTAAAACACTTTCCCCAGGATTAAAGTGACACTATTCTTAAGAATGAAATAGCTCAAGGGATGTTAGACAGCAGTGGTTATTATTTTATTTCAGCAAACATGATTTAAACATAGTTCAAATACCAAACTTCCAAATATTCTGGAGAATTAAGATTATCAAATAAAATCTGTTAATTGGGCTAAGGTAACTGCTCAAGCTGTGGAAATCACTTCCAGTTCACAACCATAGCTACATTTGCATTTCTGTCTTTGTTCCCTCCTAGTGTGTTAAGAAATGAATTGAGTGTATTAAGATCATCATAATCTATTGGTTTCCAAGATAAAAACCAGCCAAGACTCAGAGTCTGAATTCCAGATGTGGCTGTATTATCCATGGGCTTTTCTGTGGAAGATCTTCCAAGACTTGGACTTGTTGTGGGTAACTTATTCCATAGCCCTCAAGTTATTGTTTAGGAGACAGTGAAGTGAGTAGACAACTTGTCTTTACTAAATGGTACTGTTTCATAACCCCTTGAGAATGCATTTCTTTTCAGTCTTGACAATGTTGCAAATTTTATCCACACATTTTTTTCGGAGAAAACACCTGTGGTTTTGCAGTCGGCTCCTAATGAGAAAAGAATGTACGTGGTAGAGAAAACAAACTGTAACTCAAGACCTTTCAATCACTCTGTGGCCTATTCCAAGATAATTCCTTATTTTTAACACCCTGACCCTCAACACTTTAAGCAAGAACAATGAAACTGATTTGATAATTCTTTCTGAACTACAAGTCCTACATGATAATGCAACTTGCAGTATCAACATAATCATCTAGCCAAAAATCATTTTTTTTTATTGGTATTCTCTGGAGCTGGCAAGCTTGGGTGAAATTGGGAAATGCTAATGAACAAAATTCTCAGCAATTTAAGAATGTTTCAAAAATTCCTCTGACTTCCTACAAAAGTCTGCAGATGAAATGTACAATCTTTATGATAGGAATGCAGTAGAAGTAGTAATAGTAATGACATTTGACTTTGTCCTTGTGAGACAGACTATTCTTCAGGCAAAACAGATTAATAATCCAGAACATCCAAACAATCTTGCACATATGTATAACATAAGTTATAAAGTAGTCCTCAACATAATTTTTGAATCGTTTTGAGCCTCCTGTATCCCAGAAAAGATAGCATTATTTATAAGATGAAAAGTCAGAAGACCTGAATGTGGATTAACTTCTTTCTATGCATCCTATAAAAAGAATGTGGGAATTAGCCATATTTTATTAAGATAAGTCTGTTGACATGATTTAAAGTGGTTAGTGTATATAAAATATATTAAAAGACTAGATTTGTTTTCTATCACGTGTGTACTTATAACCATTTTTCAGAGTGGGTACAAAGACTTCATCCTGCTATGTAACTAAAATGGCATCAAAATAATTTCATTACACCTTAAATTTGGAAGTAGGCACTAAAATACTTTAATTCCCCTCCCCTAATAAAAGGGGACTTGCCCATCCATGGCTGGATCTCCCAACATGAAGGCACCATGAGTTTCCATACCATAAGGGTAGAAGTAGCCTCATTCAATTGTTTGCAGAGCCAGAATAGGTTTAATCTTCCCCAATAGTATTTTATTTTTCCAAATACAGTAAAGACAGTTTTCAACATTCATTTTTTTTAAACCGTATTCTAAATTTTTCTCCTTCCCTCCCTTATGTCCCCCTTCCCTGAGACAGCAAGCAATCCAATATAAGAAAAGTCTTCATCTTTAAAACTAGTCAGTCTCTCTCTTTCCTATGCAGTCTTTTCTATTGTTTCTAGAGGATGAAAATCCCACAAAGTTTAATCACAGCACAAGTGCCATGAAGTAAACCGAGAAAACATATTTCCCTGTCTCTTTTTTGCCCAGGCTCAGAAGTGTGGGCCTAGAACTATTTGTTTCTGTAGGTTTCATTTGTCCTCAGATTAAAGGGCATGGATCCTTCAAGAGACCTGGAAGTTCAAGCTATAAAGACTTTGGAGTCAAGATTATAGGCAGGGTGTTATAGCCAGCCAGTTTGACTGGGAAGTCTGAGAAGTCATGATACATCAAGTTCAAATCTAAGGGGATTTTTGGACTTGGAATTTAGGACTATGCTCCACAAGAACTGAATTAAGTTTATGAACCTAATATACTTCTTCCCAGAGACTGAAGAGGTACAAGGTGGGAGGAGGATTAATGCTCACTTTGAAAGGAAGTAGGTTTATATGTTTGGCCCTTTTTCCTGCTGTGTTTTCAAGAACAGATGCCTAGGTGTTGGGCAAGTCCTGTCTTCTATTGGTTAGAGATGGGTGGTCTGAATGCAGCACTCTCTAGGTGATGATCTGGCCCCATATTGTACTGTGACTCATGAGCTGTCTGGAATCTGCACATTATACATGCTCTAGTCTGGTAATATCTCATGCTGAGTGGTTCACTGCTTAGACAGTGGCTGTGCTGACTAATTACTATTCTAGCCCTTTTTCCATCAATGCCTCTACCAAGACTGCTTAGGCTCTGTAGTACCTGGGAGCTCTTTTAGCCCTCTCATCTGCTGTAGCCCAGGAATGGGTTACCTAGGTCCTGGTATATTCCTATCTCCTGCGGTAGCTAGGCATGTTGTCAGGCCCTTGATCAAGGTCTGAGAGTCTCCTGTTGTGATTCTAGGCACAGGGCCTTCTACCTTCCCTGGTTCATTTCTACTCTGAGCCTCTGCAGCTTTTGGAAAGCCATGGGGAACTAGAGAGAGGAACTTATAGTCATTTGCCTTTAGTTTTATTTACCATTGATTTTTGAATGTTAAAGTATTAACATCATCCTAGAAACTGAGGTCTAAAGAGAAGAGAAATAAGTGTATTAATATATGTGTGTGAATACATGTGTGTGGGACATTATGTTTTATATAGAGAAAAGTAATCTCCAAATAAAAGATAAAACATGGTGTTATAGAAAAGACACTGGTTCTGAAGTCACAGGACCTAGATTCAAATCCCACCCACATGTTTATTACCTGTGGGGATTAGGACAAATCATTTAACCTCTCAGGGTCTCACTTTCCTCATATGTAAAATGGAGAGGGTAGAGCACATGGCCTCTAGGTCCCTTCTACCTCTAAATCTATGATTTTAATATAATTAATAAGCCACAGGAAACATTTCTATTACGAATCTAAAGTTATGTTCTTTATTCCAAAGCATTCCAAAAAAAGACTTAGCAATGCCCATGACTTCAAAGAACCATGCTAAGAGAGAAGCAAGAGAAAAACCAAAAATGGAAAAGAAAGTGAAAGTTTGCTAAGACAGCAGAATAAGAAATGAGAAGGAGATATAAACATAATATCTCTATTTTAAGCTGGAAGGAACTCGGAGGCAATCTAATCCAACCCTCTCGGCTTCAGGCGAGAAAAGCAAAACCCAGAGAGACTGGCTTGCCCAGCTCACACAAACAACTCTAGAAGCCAAGATTCCAATCCTTGCCTTTAATTCCAAATGCTGTGCTCTTCAACACGTTTTTCTCCAAAGAAATAAGAGAAAGAGATAGAGTCAGACAACGATACATGTATCATGAAAAATGGCAGCTATATTATTACAATTAACAATAACTACAGGTGTCAGGCATATCCCATCCACAGACAAACTGCTTTGACTCTAAGGAATCCCAAAGTATTTTGATATCCTTGTTATAAGGGATACACCTTCAAGGGATTTCTTGAGGGATGAGGGATACACTCATCAAGGGATGAGAAGAGACTCTTTCTCTACTATACAAAAGCCCATATAAAAATGTCATGTCAATATTGTATGTAGCTAAGTGATCTGGAGGTTATTTCTCAATGGGGCTGGCAAGGTTCTTGTATCTTAAATCAAACATAAGGAACAGCAGCTTAAAACATAAGGAGAAGCAAGACAACTCTGAACAACCTAGTCTCTCTGATGTTCTCAAAATTGGGTATTTCCTGGCATCTGGACCTACTTAGGGCCTCTGCCAATAGAAGTATAAATTAATGTGTAGAGTTAAGGTCAATTACCTAGACCATTTTGATTCCAACCCAAATAGAGAAAATCCTTGTATAAATGGACCAACCTGTGAACTGCCAAGAGGTCAAAGAGTAGGAATGTATCTAGCAACATATTCAGAGCATTTCAACATGCCTTTTTCTGGGTTATAGGGCTAGAATAAATTAGAATGTTAGAAGAAAATCAAAAAAGCAGGGTTTTCTATACTTACAGTGTTTTCTATAAATATAACTCTGAGAGTGTATATATTTTAAGGGGAAAATACTACCTCAATCACATGAAAATAAAATTACAATTAAGATTACAATTAAGAGTCTTAATATAGAAAATATAGAAACCAAAAACTATGAATTCTATTTTCAACACATCAATAGTTTCAGAGTCTACCAACTAAATTAGCAATTAAGTTACTAATCAATTTCAAAGTTTTTAAAAATATGCTTACCAAATACTATTGCTTTAGCAAAAGGTGGAAATAATTCAGTATGTCTGAATAAGTTTTTGTGAATTTGCCAGAGGTCTTTGTGCAGTTTCTTAAAATCACTGTATCTCTTCCAAACGACTATCTGAAGCAGAGAGAGGAAAAAAAAAGTCACAAATTAATACAACTACTTATATTAATGAAATTTGGCCTATATATGGTAAACATCAAAAGCCATAACATGCTCAAATTATAAACTATCCTTTAAAAAAAAAAGTTTCTAAAAGTTGCTTCCATGCAAAGGAAAACATAGCAATAGTATAAGTCCTAACCAGTATAGTTAACTGTTTTATGATTAATTGATATTTGCATTTAAAATAAAAATACAATTTGTGTTTCTGGCTCTCATATTGTTCCAATGTAGATCTTTGAAATTTTATTTCAAATATATTTCATACAGTTAATTAAAATCAAGATAACCAATGTCATTACATATTTTACTTTAATGTCTTTAAGTCAATTCCTATTTCCATGGGGTTAAACTAAGTGGTCGAATACATATTCTCTCACTCTAGCATTTTATGATTCTTTAAAGAAAAATTTAGGTAAATGACATTGTGATCCTCCTCCTGGACACTTTTTTTTTTTTTGAATGTTATGACACTACTCTTTTTGGTTCTCATCCCATGTCTTTGATTGCTCCTTCTCAGAATACTCTTACCTCTCTCATCATGTACATTACACAAGACTTTGATACTGGGTACTTTTCTCTTCCCAATTGATGTTCTTTCTTAGTAATCTCACCAGCTATCACAAGCTCAATTATTACCTCTATGCAGAAGACTCCCAGATCTATATTACTTCAAGAAAGGAGCGAGAAAGTGAAGAATTGCCCTGATTAAGGGAGCTAGGTTAGACTCATTATCTTGATCTGCATGATTCTGGGCCATCTCTGCCTCCTCCACCAAGTTTGGGTCCCAAATTGAGTCACACAATGCCTTTTGTACATTTACAGCTAGTGTCTCTTGCCCTACATATAATTATACTTGGTAATTCTTATTTATTCTGCTTCCACAACATCTCTTGTATCTATCTTTTCTCTACTCAAAAAGCCACCATCCTAGCCCAATCACTAACACCATTTGCCTAGATTATTGCAATAAATCCCTAAATGGCCTCCCTACCTCACTTCTCACCTCTTTCCTATCCTTTTTCTGCATAACTACTGAAGTGATATTTCTAAGACACAGATCTGACTATACTATTTCTCTTCTCCAGAAGCTTTGCCAATTTATATTACTTCAAAGATGCTTAGGGATAGTTACATGGTATCATAAATAGCACACTGGGCTTGGAGTCAGGCAGACAACTTTGAATCCTGCATCAGACACTTATGAGCTATGTGACCTTGGGCAAAGCACTTAACCTCTATTTGTGTCAGTTACCTCATCTATACAATGGGGACAATAATATCATCTATCTTCCATTGTTGTGAGGATCAAATGAAATAATAAATAAAAAGCACTAACACCGTACTTGACACACAGTAATATACGTGTGTGTGTATAAAAATTCTTACAATTATTACTATCATTATTATGTGATTCTGAACAACTCGTTTATTTTCTTCCATCCTCAGTTTCTTCAGCTGCATAATGGGCATAAAATTACCCTCAGGGGGCAGCTAGGTGGCGCAATAGATAGAGTACCAGCCCTGAAGTCAGGAAAACCTGTGTTCAAATCTGGCCTCAGACACTTATCACTTCCTAGCTGTGTGACCCTGGGCAAGTCACTTAACCCTAACTGCCTCAGCAAAAAAAAAAAAAAATCCTCAGTTTCTTCAACTGCCTAAGGGGAATAAAACCAGCACCTACCTCACAAGACTGATGTAAGAATTAAATGAGATAAGACATGTAAAGTACTTTACAAACCTTAAAATTTTATATAAATGCTAGCTTATCTATCGTCATTATCATCATCACTATTTAAAGCACTTCACAATTTAGTTCTGGCCTACTTTTAGTATACATTACTTCCTTTAATACACTCTGTGATCCAGCTAAAATGACCTCTCACTATTCCTCAAACACAAAAGTTCATTTCCTATGTCTGTAACCTTGCACAGGCTTACGTCCCCACTTGTAATAATTCCATCCTCACCTCCACCTTTTAGAATCCTTGGTTTCCCTCAAAGGTCAGCTGTGATGCCAACTCCTATATGACAGCTACCAAATGGTAGAATCTCCCCCTCACCAAATCATTTTGTATTTACTTCATGCACTTATTGTAGTTCTTTGTGTACATGTTGTTTCTTCAATTAGAAAAGTTCTTTGAAGTCAGAAGGTTTTATCTTTCTTTGCATTTCCAGCATCAAGAGAGTGCCTAAAATATAACAGGTGAATAATAAATGCTTGTTTAAAGAAAAATTTATAATTGTAAATGCCCAAGACATATGAGCATTTGACTAGGTAAATAATTTTACCCATATTATACAAAAAGAGAAATTGGCATGCAGATGAAGTTATCAATCTCATTTCCTAATCTGAAATCAGATAATTTCCTAAATCTGAATTCATAAAATCACTAAAATAAGAACTCAGCACAATACAATAGAAAAAAAAAGTCCTGGCTCTGGAGTCAGAAAATCTGGATTCAAAATCCCCCCTCAGATATATACTACTTGTAGGACCTTGGTCACCTAACCTCCCCCAGTCTCAGCATCCTTTAACTGCATGAAAGAGTCTGACTCAATGTTCCCTGAAGAGTCTTCTAACTCTAGATCCTATATATACATATACATATGTGTGTGTATATATATATATAAATGCATATATATATACATATATAAGTATACATATATGTATGTATATATATGTACACTTACATATATATATATACACATATACATTTATATATATGCAAATAAAAAACAAAAAATCCTATAATTCTTAGGACATGATGAATTCTAAGCAAAATAGCTTCAAATATGGAATACTTCGAGAAAGGAGCCAGAAAGTAAGCAACTGCCCTTATTAGGGGAGCTAGGTTAAACTCATTATCCTGATTTGCATGACTCTGGGCCATCTCTGCTTCCTCCACCAAGCCCTCATATATCAGTGACTTTCTGAGCCCCTGGTTTTCATTTTCTTTTTGTTTGTCATTTTCCAATTAAATTATAAACTCCTTGAAGGCAGAGGTGTTTTCTTTTTCTATTCTTGTTTTAATTTTTATTTTTTTTTTATTCCTAGCTTATAGCATAGTTCCTGCCACTAGTAGGATGACTGAATGGCTTCCTGAAATGTTCTGTTTCAGAAAAAACTGACTGTCAGTACTTTTGATGAGGTCAGGATAGCAATTCCTCGTTTGAAATAACACATGACAAATTCACAATAGTTATTCTGTTTGCCAAAAAGGGATGTTTATTTGAGAGAAGAGCTTACAGACAAAATGAAGAGGTAAAATAGGCACCAGGAATGATAAATATGAAACAGATTTGGGAGAGCAATAGGGTTACCAAGGAAAGGAGTTTGGAAGAATCTATTAAAGGAATATGCCATGAGGTATGAGTAAGCCATTAACTGGTGGGCTAAATCCATAGGCAGAATATAGCAGAATAACCAGAGTTAGTTGTAATAAGGAGAAAGATGCCATTAAAGGAACACACTATGAGGAAGTTAGAGATACCACACAATGGACTTAGTCCTGAAAAGGATTTAGCAAAGATCTTCATCACACACACATATTTTATAGGGGAAATTTAACCTTAAGGGTTTCTCAGGGAGGAGGGGAAATACCAGGGAAGAATTTGGCAATTCAAAAGGAGAGATTCAAGGCGAAGCAGGTGGAATCGACCTGGCTGACAAGGTCCCAGAGATGTCTAAATATATGCTAATAAAGATCTCAAAGGTTGTTCAAAGATGCTCAGAGGCTGGAGGGATAGACAATGGAAGCTGATAAACAGTTCCATCTTTACATCAAACAGAATAGTCTATACAAACAGGATAGTCTGGGAATTGATTATGCCTGATAATAGCCACATGGACTTCTTCCTAATATGGAAAAAGAATAAGCTTGTTTCAAAGTCTACATCGTTTTCTAACAAATTCAAAATTTTCTGTGTACAACTGCATTTTTAATACTAAGAAGCCAAAAAAGAAACCAAGAAATCAAGTGTAACTTAAGAGGCTTGTTGACAAAAAAAAATATCTTCCCACAATTTATGAAATTCTTCACTACACTTAATCATATTAACCGAAATTTTGCCAAGTATAGATCCACTTAGTTGAGTAAGCTTCCTATTAAAAAAATATTAACATCATAATCCAAGATGTTTTACACAGGGCACTTATCAAATTATTTTAATCAGATTTTCTTTCTTTCACCTCAACTTAACACCATTCTGTGCCCTCCCCATTTAAAAAGAAATTCTGACTGAGAAGCAACATAATGCATTGTAAAGAAAACTAGATATGAAGTCAGAAACCTGTGTTCAAATACCAAACCTGTCCTTTTCTACCTTAGTGACCTTCAGGTCTAAACTTCGATTTCCTTATTTATAAAATGAAGAGAATGCTTGAGATAAAGATTTTAGTCAAAACTCAAGGATACTAGCATCTCCAAGTGAATGCAAAATTGGAAAGTTCTGATCACAACCAAGTTAAAATGTGATACAACATAGATAATGAAGTCAATAGGACCTACAGAGATCTGTTAGCACAGAACTTCTAAAGTCCTTCTCCAGCCTGTATCTATAATCTTATGATCAGAAAAATGTGGGAGAAGGGTAGGTAAAGTTCAAATGCCACAAATGCTAGCAGACAGGCAGTCAGGCCTGGAGGTCAGAGTAAGATAGATAGAAAATAGCTGACAATGCGTTATAGATAAAAAGTATTGTCTCTAAGCTGACAAATGTATAAAAGGCAATAAAAGGAGATATTCATAAAAAGGCCTGACCAGTTTATTCATGAATGAAAAACTTATTAATTTAATATGTGTCAAACACCAGGCTAACTCTTAGGGATACAAATAGAAAAGACAGTCCCTACTCTCAAAGAGTTCGCATTCTTTTGATGGTTTTAATGATCTAGGACACTGGTTCTTAACTCTTTTTTGTATCACAGACTATTTTGGCTGTCTCATGAAGCCATGGACTTCATCTGAAAATAATGTTTTTTAAAAGTACAAAATAAAAATGTTTGTGGCAGCCCTTTTTGTAGTGGCTAGAAATTGGAAACTGAAGGGATGCCCATCAATTGGAGAGTGGCTGAATAAATTATGGTATATGAATGTTATGGAATATTATTGTTCTGTAAGAAATGACCAGCAGGACGATTTCAGGGAGGCCTGGAGAGACTTGCATGAACTGATGCTGAGTGAAATGAGCAGAACCAGGAGATCATCATACATAGCAACAACAGTATTACATGATGAACAATTCTGATGGACATGGCTCTCTGCAACAAAGAATTGTCTCAAACCAGTTCCAGTTGTTCACTGAAGAAAACCATATACACCCAGAGAGAGGGATATGAAATATGGACCACAACGTAACATTTTCATGATCTCTATTGATATCTGCTTGCATTGTGTTGCCTTTCTCTGATTTTTTTTTTCTTATAGATAGGATTTTTCTTGCATAACTTGTCAAGTAACTCAACATTATTAACATGTCATGGACTTCTTGCCATTTAGGGGAGGGGAGGGCACTGGGGGTAAAATTTGTAATGGAAAGCTTTGTAAAGATCAATGCTGAGGAACTACCCATACATATGTTATACAAATAAAAAGTTTTAATTTAAAAAAAAGTACAAAATAAAATACATAGGATCTCAAAGGAAACCAATTATATTGAAATAAAGTTAGCAAGATAGTTTTTAAAAAATTTGTTTTTAAAAAACAATTTCATGGATCACAAATTAAGAATCCCAGATCTATAAAATTTAGGACATACCTATTTGGCAAAGGTAAAAAGAAAGGAAAAAGAAAAAAAATTAAAATTTATAATAAGTAGCACTAAGTTACCAAAATTGCAACTTTTTAATAGTCATACTTCATTAAATTAACATCACAGTTCAAGCCATTCTCCAATCAATAAATGGTCAAAGGATATGAACAGACAATTTTCAGAGGATGAAATTAAAACTATTTATAGTCATATGAAAAGGTGCTCCAAATCACTATTGATCAGAGAAATGCAAATCAAGACAACCCTGAGGTACCACTTCACACCTGTCGGATTGGCTAAAATGACAGGAAAAGTTAATGATAAATGTTGGAGGGGATGTGGGAGGGCTGGGACACTGATGCATTGTTGGTGGAGCTGTGAACGGATACAGCCATTCTGGAGAACAATTTGGAGCTATGCTCAAAAAGTTATCAAACTGTGCATACCCTTTGACCCAGCAGCATTTCTATTGGGCTTATATCCCAAAGAAATCATAAAGGAAGGAAAGGGCCCCACATGTGCAAGAATGTTTGTGGCAGCCCTTTTTGTAGTGGCTAGAAACTGGAAATTGAATAGATGCCCTTCAATTGGAGAATGGCTGAATAAATTATGGTATATGAATATTATGGAATATTATTGTTCTGTAAGAAATGACCAGCAAGATGATTTCAGAGAGTCTTGGAGAGACTTACATGAACTGATGCTGAGTGAAATGAGCAGAACCGGGAGATCATTATACACGGCAACAACAGTACTATATGACGATCAATTCTGATGGACATGGCTCTCTTCAACAATGAAATGTTTCAAACCACCTCCAATTGTTCACCGAAGAAAGCCATATACACCCAGAGAGAGGGATGCGAAAAGTGGACCACAACATAACATTCTCATACTCCTTGATTGATGTTTGCTTACATTGTGTTTCCTTTATCTGATATATCTTTTGTGTAGATAAGATTTTTCTTGCACAACAATGATAAGTTTGGAAATATGTATACATAAAAAAAAGAAAGTAAGTTCAAAAAAAAAATTAACATCACAGAATCTTAAGAGTTGGAAGGACATCATATCCTAAAGGAATCCCTATTCCCACATATCTAACAAAGTTGTCTTTGACATAAAAAATTGTCCAAAGATTCATTGATAGGTACTGTTGCCAATCAAAATTTTCAGTACACAAAGAATGGGAAGAAAAAACCTACTTAACTGTTATATACTAAGAGCATGTTGTTCAATCATTCAGCTGTGTCCAAATCTTTGGAAATACATCAACCACTGTGTTCATGGAATTTTCTTGGCAAGGATTCTGGAGTGGTTTGCCATTTCTTTCTCCAGTGGATTAAAGCAAACAAAGGTTAAGTGACTTCCCAGGATCACACAGCTAGTGTTTGAGGCCAGACCTGAATTCAGGTCTTCCTGATTCCAGGCCCAAGCTCAATATATTGAACCACCTAAATGCCTCCTAAAATCAGAGCATAGTTATATAAAAGTCAATGGGATCCACAAGTCTCAGCAACTTCATGCAGGTCTTAGTTACATGGAGCAGGATATATAGAATGGAATTTTAGGGAGGAAAAAAGAAGATAAAGATTCATACAACAAAGAACAGACAAAAGAAGAGAAAAGATAACAGATAAGATGAAAACAGGAGCCAAAATGAAAGTTGCAGACTAACTGAAACCACTTAACACCAGAGCTATTTATTTGAAAAACTTATCTTAAATAGCTAAAGCTAGAAAATCTCTTCTCACTAATCAGTTAATCACCAGAGCTAAAATTTGACATCTCAGCTAAAGCTTTCAGCAAGCTCCAGTTAGTTATGCAGCCAGTCATCTTAATGAAATGGCTGTAACAAAGCCAACACAGAAAAACTCTTGCCACATCATTTAGCTTCTGTTTGAATATCTCCATTAAGGGAAACCCACCACTTCCAAGTAGGCCATTCCATTTGCAAAAGTTCCACTATCAGAACATTTACCAGTTATAAAGCTTAAATATACCCAATTGTTGGTTCTGTCCTCTAGAGTCAAACAAAACAAGTCTAATCGTTCTCCCATCTAAAAGGCTTTCAAATCCCAAAAGATATTAGCCAAGTAACCCCCAAAGGTCTCTTCTTTTTAAAATTTCTTCAACCACTATTCATATTACATAGACACAAGCTCTTTTTCATATAGGTTGTAGTCCTCTAGATGCTGGCCAACTTATCAATGTTCTTCTTAAATTATGTTATCCAGATCTGAATATAATAATACTAACCCACATTGGTCTAACTATATCAGAACACAAAAGAATAATCATTCCTCATTCCTGGAAGCTATGCCTATGATAATTCAGATCACAGTTATCACAGTAGCTTTTCTGATTGCCACATCAAATTCTTGATGCATATTCAGCTTGCAGTCTACTAAAATTCCCAGAATTTTTTCAAACTGCTATGTAACCATGGATCCCCTATCTTGAGCTTGTACAAGTAAATTTTTGAATCCAGGTGAGACTTTTACATATTGGATTTTGCTCAATGCAGGATAATGGCATTTCTTTCACTAACTATACCCTGAAAAATGTTAAGTGAACTGGAGTCACCTATGTCTACATTATAGAAAGACTACCCAAAATATACCCAAAATCGTTATATAAAAATAAATGCTAATACAGAAAAATAACATTCAGTAGAATGATCCATTTTTTAAAATATGGATATCTATGATAGTGCCTTTAAATTTCAAAACCTGCTTTTTGGTTTGACAGGTTTTTTTTTTTTTTAGATAATTAGAACATTAGAGGAATGATCAAGCAATAGTTCAATGATATTTAATATATTACAGAAAAACTTACAATTCTGATGACCTTAGAAAGGCACCTTATGCTTAGTTTTTAGAGAATAAATTCCTTCTCTTCTTAATAGAAACATATTAGATCCATCAGAATTAACTCTGTGCCTAGAATTCCAAAGAAAGACCAATTACGGCTGGTGAAAAGAATGAAAAAAAGTAATATTTAGTAGCAAGATACATAAATTGCATGGCATATAATTTTATGTTCATTAAGATATTTAAACTGAAAAATGACATCTTTTTTTTGTAGTGGCAAAGAATTGGAAATTGAGAAATGTCCATCAATTGGTAAATGGATGAACAAGTTGTGGTATATATGAATGCAATGTTCTATAAGAAATGATGAGCAAGGGGCAGCTAGGTGGTGCAGCAGATAAAGCACCAGCCCTGAAGTCAGGAGGACCTGAGCTCAAATCTGACCTCAGACGCTTAACACTTCTTGGCTGTGTGAGACCCTGGGCAAGTCACTTAACTGCAACTGCCTCAGGAAGAAGAAGCGGAGGAGGAAGAAGAAGAGGAAGAGGAATAAGAGGAAGAGGAGGAAGAAGAGGAAGAGGAGGAAGAGGAAGAAGGAGGAGGAGCAGGAGGAGGAGGAGGAGGAGGAGGAGGAGGAGGAAAGAAAGAAAGGAAAAGAAAAGAAAAGAAATGATGAGCAGACAAATTTCAGAAAAACCTGGAAAGACTTACATGAACTGATGCTGAGTGAACTGAGCAGAACCAGGAAAACATTGTAGACAGTAACAGCAACACTGCAATGATCAACTATGACAGACTTAACTCTTCTCAGCAATGAAATGATCCAAAACAATTCCAGGGGATTCATGATCATATCCAGAGAAAGAACTATGGAGTATGAATATACATCGAAACATACTATTTTCATTTTTTTTTAATTTTGGGGTTTTTTTTTTCCCTTTCTCATGGTTTTTCTTTTTTGTTCTGGTTCTCCTTTCATAACATTACTAAAGTGGACATATGTTTAACATGACTGTACATGTATAGCCTATCTTGCTGTCCTGGAAAAATGGGGAGGTAAAGGAAAAGAAATGGAGGAAGAATAATGTGGAATTCAATCTTAATAAAGTTAAATATTGAAAATTATCTTACATGTAATTGGAAAGAAAAATAAAATACTATTAAGTCAAAAAAGAGAAAAATGAAAAATGACAGCATTAGAGGTATCAAAGGAGAAAAAAGTATTTTTTTCATCAGAAAATAATGTTTTTCACTGTTTTAAGTGGTATTCTTTCCATAAGTCAAAAGAAGAAAACAGTAATATAGTATAGCAGAAAGAGCACTGGCCTAGGAATCAGAAGACCTTGTGTTTAATAGCGCTTCTAACAACTACTTTGTGAACATTGGCAAATCACAAATGCGCATTAAATGTCTTGTTTTGAATTTATAAATACTCCTCTTTCTGTATTATTACTTCATTGCGTCTTTCTCTTTAAAGATTGGTTAACTCATAAGACATCACAAATGTATATAATTTTGAATGTCCCTTCCACTCTATAATTACAAATGATATATTTTACCTGCTTGTATAATCTTTCAGAAATGAATATTATACTAAATTTAAATTCACAACATGCAGGAAAATGAACACTTTTTACTTTAGGATTTATTTATCCTTATAGACTTCCTGTGATTAGTTTAAATTTAAGATTATTTAAGTTCACTAAAATACTTTTCAATGTCACACTTATAATTAAGAACTAATAGAACCATAGCTGCTTTAAATTCATCAGCATGCTAATTTTTAGGGTCTTGCTATCACTTTCTGATATTGGAGCCATCATAAGTCATTTTTAAACAATGGATCTATAAAAAGTACATGTCTTGATCTAAATTTACATCATGACCTCTACAAAAAACAAAGCCTAGAACATCATTTGATTTTACATGTTTCTGGTCACTTGTATTATTATTCAATATCTAATAATATGAATATGAAAACTAAGCATCTAGTTTCTGCTGGTTCATCCTGAGAAAAGAATAAAACCTAAGATATGATCTTCATACTTAAAGATGATGCCATTGATAATGCTATATCTAAATGAATACACTTGGCTGAAAAGACTGACTCATGATCAGAAGCAGCTCTGGATTATATGCAACTATTGAGTGCTTTGTGCTAAATATACTGATAACAAATGGCCAGACAGATATACTTCCAGGAAATTGGTACTTTCATGTCTTAGAAGTAATTGGAAATATGTTCTTTACCTATTTTGTATATTTATTAGATGTTCAGTGAGTGATTAGGTGGGAAACACCCAAAAAGGCAATCATGCATACTAGATTAGAAAACAGATTGAGAGTAAATCCAGGATCACAAAAAGAACCAATGAGTTTGAATCATCATGTCCTCATAAATCAATTCAAAGTTGGTAATGGTGTTCTGGGACTTATTCATTTTTTTGGCTAAAGGACTTCCTAACCTAAGAAAAGCCAAACTGAGTCTTAGAAATTGGAAGCTTAGGTTATAAAGCTTAAATTGCATTCAGGTAGGACTGAATAATTCCTCTTTTATATTAACTTCTAATAACCTTACTCTGGTATGTTATTTCACATTTGGTTAATTATCTTTGCCCTTTTAAATAAGCCCCAAAAATACATTACTGTGATTTGAAAGAAATAGAAAGGAACAAATGATAAAATCATATCTTTGGTCACATCACAAAAGAAAGAAGGTAAATGAGCCCAATAAGATATAGACAGTATGATGCCTCAAGGTGGCCAATCATCAATAGTTTTAGAAAGTAGTTAAAAAATAAAATCTCTATGGCTAAAAGCAAAAGTCCCTTAGATCACTAAATTTTTTTATACACAGATTACATGAAGATTTACTTTTCCATGCAGCTATGGTATCCAAATTTTAGGAGACCATCCTTAGTGTTGTTCTGTTCCAATTGACAAGCAAGTGAATCATCCCTTTTGAACAAAGAAACAGTTTTCTTTGACTACTGCATGCTGAGTGACTATCTACTGTTACTGTTCCATGCTATTCCATAATTCTGACAAGATACTTAAAATTGTGTTTCAGTTTAATCTTAGAGAATATTTTCTATCAACCTACCTCTACATATATAAGACCCATTTAAGTTGTACTAAAAATAAGCTGGTAAACTGGCTAGGTTCTAGGACATTTTTCTTATCTTACAAACTAATGTAAAATATAGCTTTAAGACTGATAAAACTGCTCAACCATTGAGAAACCTGTTCCAAAAAGTGGAGATTAGCTACAAAGTTCCATAGCTATTTTTTTTTTTTTTTTGCTTTGGCAATTGGGGTTAAGTGACTTGCCCAGGGTCACACAGTTAGGAAGTATCTGAGACCAGATTTGAACTCAGGTCCTCCTGACTTCAGGGCTGGTGCTCTAACCACTGCGCCACCTAGCTGCCCCCATAGCTATTTTTTAAAGTGGATCTACTTTCTTGTACAGCCTGATAAATATGGAAATACATTTAGAAGAACTGTACATGTTTAAACTATATTGGATTACTTGTTATCTAAAGTAGGGGGTGGGGAAAAGGAATGGAGAAAAATTTGAAGCACAAGGTTTTGCAAGGGTGAATGTTGAAAACTATCTTTGCATGTGTTTTAAAATTAAAAAACTATTATTAAAACTTTTTTTAAAAAGTGGATCTAACCAATGCTCTATGACTCTTTAGGTAAAGAAATATTGCTATGCAGTTACTCTTTTTGTATCTACTTTCCACCTATTTCTACCAAGTACAGTGATTTTACTTTATTATTACACAAGTATATCAGCCACTGTCTTGCACTTTGATGCCAGTAATACTATTTTGCAATTGATTGCTACACCTATTATCTTATAATGACTATCAAGATTTAAGAAAGCTGTTATGACATCTAAGGTAGTCACAGAAACACAAAGTTAGATAAGTTAATTTAATTTGCAACATAATCACATAAAATAATTTTTCCTCAATGATAATAATAAAAAATAACCTCCTTTATATAGCATTTTGAGGATTATATAGTACTTTTTTCAGAACCAACCTTATGAGATAGGTCATACAACTATTTTTATTCTCATTTTACAGATGAGGAAACTGAGGTCCTAAAAGAGTAACTGACTTGCCCATATTCACACAACCAGTAAGTGTCTGAGATAGGACTTGACTGCTGCAGCCAACTAATTGCACTAAGTATTATAATCTCTTACTACATTGCTACAATAAAATAATTGGTAAAATATAATTTTACAAAGAATGGGTAAGGAAATCAAGGTGAGTAAACAACCTATATATCTTTCAACAAGATAAACGCCATACTTAGTTTTTTAAAAAATTATCTAGTAAAGAGTAAAGTATAAAAGTATAAAAAAAAAGAATAAACAAAAGATTGTAAAACCTAATATACAAACTGTTCTCTCTACTATTGAGCTTCCAAGAATACCAAAACAACTCAATGTTCAGAAAATATTTAAGCTTAAAACATTTTTTAATGAGATCAAAAAGCGATCAGTAAAATGGGGATTCTAGAATTATTCTAGTAATCAAAAGATCTAGTCAAAAGAGTGGCTAAAAGTACAGTACATATAATAATAATAGATAGGTTTTTTAGAAAAATAACAAACTCCAAAATAATGATTTATATTTCCTTATCTTTCCATAAGTCATTTTCTCATTACAGCTGGAATATACAAGGGTAAATCCAAACTTTCAAAAGACCCTGAGGAATACAAAGACCTCAAAATATAAAAGTAGTAAAAGACAAAAACAGAATGAAATAAAGTCTCTTTTATTCAAAAATGTTAAGAAGGCAGGGGAAATTCCATGACCTATTATTTTCTTTACTCTTTGATGTTTCCAAAAGTCTTTAAAACGGAGATGTGGGTAAAAGCATAACCAGAAATGACAATATCAAACATAATTATTAGTATCCAAGGCCAATAAAAATACCAAAGACCCAAAATTGATGGGAGACTTTACCAAAAAACAAAACAAAAACAAAAACAAAAAAAAACACAATGATATTTAAGTAACAGTAAATTTTCCCCAAAATGTTCTGTCCACTAAAAAACATAACACTATACCTATTGTTCTATTTACCTTATCTCAGAAAAAAAAAAATGAGTGTGAACTTTCTCTATAAGACATTTATTTGATGTGTATATGTATGCATGTATATATATACATATACATACATAAATATACATAATATACATTATATATAATATATGTGTGTGTGTGTGTGTGTATGTGTGTAGGGCAAGGCAATCAAAGTTAAGTGACAAGCTAATAAGTACCTGAGGCCAAATTTGAACTCAGGTGTCCTAACTCTACAGCCAATGGCTTACCCACTGAGCCACCTAACTTGGATTCCAATATATAAAGGAGCCAGATAAAGTAATTTTTTCTTACAAAAAATTTTATTTGAGACTTTTTGACTGATCCTTTAAGATAATCAGTCAGGCCAGAAAATGCTTTTAGATTATGTAGCTTGATCTTCAATTTTATGATTAATTTTCTTAATTATCATTTTCTTTTCTCACTTTCTCCAGCCTCAATCTTCAGATCTATTGATTCTTCACTTTTCTATTAAGTCAATGTTTCCATCTCATTCTTTCATGACCTTTCTCATATTAGTCTAAGGTTTTTTGGTTTATTTTTTAACCTCAGCTTTGCTACTTATGTATCCATTCTTGTTTTTTTAGGTCTAAACTTCTCTCAATCATGAAAACAACCTAGAGAATTCCTACTATGAAAGAATACTTAGAAACTATCCCATTTTTCATTAATAAAATTTAGTGCTCATGTGGAAAACTGAGTTACAGCAAACATGAAAAGAGCAGGAAGTATTTCCTGATTCCTATTTTTTTTTATCTTATCACACCCTTTACCCTACTACTCTGATTTCTACTATTGTTAGAAGCAACTGTCTATATAACCTTCTCAGCAGTTATCTTTCAGAGTTACCATGACTGCTTTGACAAATAAAGAATTGAGAAGAAGAAAAAAGAAATGAGAGAGAGGAAGGAAGGAAGGAAAATGAAGGAGAAAAGGATAGAATTTATTGTAAAAAAAAAAATACAATTCCAAGTGATCCACCAAGTGAATGGATCAATTATTTCAAACACTAATGTGACATGAGGGGAAAAAAATTATAAAAGGTATAAAGGATCTTCTCAGATTCCAGAAAATAAGGAACAGAATATAATTCTAAGAAGCCCAAATTTTTAATCACTCTGTAGCCTTTTATCACTTCCATAATCTTCTTTATTTCCCTAGTTGCTTATGGACATGAGTTGCCTCTGACAATTATACTACCCTTGTCTAAATTGTACTATTCTCAAAATCATACTGATGTACTCTTCAAATAGGGCCCTGCCTAAAGTAGGCAAGGTTTTATTGTATTTCTAAAAAAGAATTTCAATCTGATTTTTAAATCTGTATCCAATACTTATGACATTAAGCAGCTATACAGACACTACTGTGTTCAGTAGAACACAATACCTAAAACAAACAAGAGTTCTTCCACCTATTGCAACATAGTTGAAAAGCAAAAAGGGGTCCAGTGGAGAATGACTTCATCCCTAAAATAACAACTATCTGAACTATTTTCTTTTGGGAGTTGTTTTTGTTGTTGTTGATTTTTTAAAAATTTAGTCAAATGGAAAGTTGAAATTCTGATTGGTTGACTCATTTTTCACAATTATCAGAAACTATACAGAAAGAAGCATATGAAACAAGATTAATGAGAAAACCAAAATAGTTTTATTATAATTTAGATAATATACTTTAAAAATAAGGGGAAGTCAGCTATACTGGAAGACTTTCAATGGCTTTATGTTAACATTTATAATAAAGCACCATGCAATAGTCTGACTGAAAGACACTTACAATATTTTTTTTTTGATGAATGGTTCACCAATTGTTGTTATTAAAAAGGGACTTCCAAAAAAAAAAAAAAAAAGATGATTAAGGAAATGGCAGAGATTGTATTCATGGATAGACTGAAGTCAGGATTCTCCCTAGAAAAGGGGAATATCAAGCTACAAAACTATAATACAACAGTCCCAACAAGATTTCTCACAAAGGAACTACAATCTACTTTCCCTAACACAGTAACAAAATGTTCAAAAACTTTTAATTTACAAATTAGCAGTTACCAGGCATTTTTTTTAAATTGGTAGAATTCCACTGTAATGGGTTGGTAAATTTAGTCAAACTCCCAGAATACACCACATAAAATATGAAAAAATAGCAATTAATTTGAACTCTCTATAATCATACAAAATAAAATCTAATATAAGACTGATGTCAAACTGAGTCAATATTCTACATAACCTGAAATACATTCTACATAAAATTTTGTGAAAGAAAAGAAAAACTTTATTCTATATCTTCTATATACTTGACATCAGTGAAGTGGAAGGGATAGAAATGAAAAATCAATCAGCAGACATTAAGACACAACAAAGTTCTCACTAAACTATTTAATGGGCATATTAAATAGAGGTAACTGTGTTTCAAATATTCAAAAATTTCAAATAATTAATTCCATAACAAAATTTTGATATAATCAATAGGTTGGCTTCTTTTTAAGGAGAAAAATGACATTGAAATGTTCACAAGAGTATCATTAACAGTGAAGTAGAGGAATGAAAAATATATTGACAAATGATTCATACTACTCAAACTTGTCAACTGAACACTATATCCAAAAATTAAATAGCTGGAATTCTTCATATACAATTTTAGTCTTAAAGCAAGCTTTAGATATCAAAGAAATTTTTCCTTTCTAAAAGGGCAGACAATTATCTTTTCTACATCATTGTAGTTAGTGGCACAGGGTCAGAACTTTTTGCTCCTCCCTTTGTACCAGAGAAGTCTGATTTTTTTTTCTTTTTCTTTATTGTACTTTATTGTAAAATTTGGTTTAAGAATTTATTCATATGTTCTGTGTCATCTGCTGACCTTTGCATGTTATCTGCAGTTTCTACAAAATTCCCAAAAATTTCCCATTTAATTTCTTATGCCAACCCACAATATACCAAAACCACAATGAGGAAAGTTGCAATGTCAAAAGGGTTAATTGTATTTCTATAAAACTTTACTTTTAGCAAATTATCATATTAGATAGATTTGAAACAAGATCAAAATGCTAATTTGTTATGATATAACTAGGAGCAGATCAGCAAAGAGAATTATAAGGGGGACAACTATACCTATATTTTTTTATCAGGGAAAGAAAATTCCCAAGGAACAAACTACCTTTGCTAAAAATAGGTCAGTACCTGGTCTGCTACAGTTAGAGGAAAAGCTTACAGCATTGGGGAAGAGGGGGTGTTAAATGACTTGGACCCAGTTACAGCTATTATGGTTCAGGAATAGGACTTCAACCCTACACTTGCTGACTCTTAAGTCAGTTCTTGATCCATGACTTTACAAAATCTCACAGAAGCAATCCTGATATACAAAATATATACATTGGGATTGACACACAGAAAAATATTCTGTTAAATTTCTCTGGTGGTATTTAGCTAAAATTTGTCTAATATATAAAATTTTCACAAGTGTAAATGTGTTACCTCCTGGACATCTTCTGGATTTCTTCTTGAAACAATCTATAATAAAAGAAACATAAGAGTACCTGATCAGTCTCAAAATTTCAATTTTCACATAACATTCCTATAACATTAGATTACAAAATGTTCAATAAAGCTTATTAAAAGAAACATAGTAATGGGTCAATTACACAGAAATCAGCTCCCAGGTTACTTGGGACACAATCAAAACCCAAGAAACAAACCCAAAAGGAGGGTGAAGTAGAATCTCTGAGTCACTAAAAATTAATATCAAAATGAATTAATTCTAAATTCCGACATTTATTCACAGACCTACATTCTTAACATAATAAGCTCTAATTTAGCATATGGACCTAATAAGCCTTGCTATGTTAAGTCTACAATAGATAATAAGCAGCAAATTAGAAAGGAAAAGTAGAAAGTGACAAAAAGCTAGTGACAACAAAGATTCCATACAAATTTCTTTTTTCTTAATTGAGATTTATTTAAAGGTGATAAGCCCATTACGATCTGAAAAAGTTCAGAACGTAAAATGACCCTTTCACTGACCTCTGTCAAAGGTTCTGAATAGTCAGTTTTATCATATCATGTTTGTGGGCATATTTTTAATTTTCACAATTCAATCTGGAAAATCTCATAGTTAAATAACTGTCAATTACTTATGTTAAAAAGGAACAGAGATATAACAATTAATTTGATATAATGGAGGTAATCCAAATATCTAAATTTGGTCATTAATTCCAAATTTCTTCTCTAAAACATTTTAACAATTTTGATAATATTTTACATAAATAACTTGATTTCTACTTTGTTTACTTTTACTTTCTTCTCCTTACAAAGGTCCATTGAAAACAAGAATAATTCAAAAACCAGGTTAACATCCCAGAAGATTCCAAATTGCCTGATACCATTACAAACCAGTTTAAGATAAATATTTTCTTTAAAAAGTATATGTCAATTAATTGTTTTAGTTTATAAATCACATCACATTTTTTAAAAAACAAAATTTTAAAAGCTTGGAAAGCAGTCTCATGCTGTCAATGAGTCTCCAGTGGTATAAATAATAACTATAAAATGGTGTTTTAGGAAATGATTTATATTTGGTTTCTTTGCCGCTACTGTTATTCTTCCTTCTAAATAAGGAAGTCATTATTATTATTAAATAGCATTAATTACAATTGTTTAAAAACTAATTATTATTCATTATAATTCATCCAAATATTAATAGATGGCAATGTTACTAATTAATGACATTTGTTAAAAACTATTTTAACAATGATAATTACTAGAATAAAACTAATAATGTAGTAGTGATACTTATAGTGTTTTTAAGATTTTAAAGAACTTTGTATTTATGTTCTCAATTTAATTAATTTTAATTTAATCCAAAATTTGGAATAGGGATAAGGATTAAATCTTAAATTCTTTAATGGAACTTCCAGGTGAGAAAATTCATTCTAGTAATGATCAGCAACTTCTTAATGATTTATAGTCTTATAGTTGACTAGATAGAGCATACAGCTGCCAACTTCCTAAAGTATAATTCTGACCATAATATTGTCCCGCTCAAAAACCTTCAGTGAGTCCTATTTTTTCCTATAAGACAAAATGCAAAATATTTGGCCACAATATGGTTCAACCAAACTTTCCAAATATATTTTATATACTTCCTATCAGGTACTATACCTTCTTGACAAACCAGATACTACTTGTTCCTCAAACCTGATACTCCACCTTCTGACTAAATACACTTTTACGACTCTTTTCTTATCCCCAGAATGCTTATTTCTGTTTCTCAAGAACTTTGTCTTTCTCCAGGACTCAATTCAGGAGCTACCTCTTCTATAAAGTCTTCCCTGGGTTCCCTCAGTTAAACATTCTCTCCCACCACAATTTTCCTTGTATCATAATTACTTGAATAGAAGTTGAACAACCTCAGTAGAATATTAGTTTCTAGAAAGCAGGAATTTGTTTCTTTGGGGGTGGGGAGAAATGGTGAGGCTTTGGTACCTCTAACACCTATCACAAGTTAGTTGAATAGAGAATTAGACTACATGCAAAAAAAAAAAAAAAATAGCCTGCCTATAAAAAATACTCACATTAGCTTTATTATTTAAAAAAAATGTAAGAAATCTAAATGTTCAACATCTAGGGGAAAGCTAAATAAATAATGGAACAATACACTTTGATTCAGCATGTCTCTACTGGGTCTGTATCCCAAAAAAGATCATAAAAAGGGGGAAAAGACCCATATGTGCAAAAATGCAGCAGCCCTTTTGTAGTGAAGGATCTGGAAATTGAGTGGATGCCCATCAGTTGAGGAAAAGTCAAATAAATTATGGTATATGAATGCAATGGGATATTATTATTCTATAAAGAATGATGAGAAAGCTGATTTTGGAAAAGCCTGGAAAGACCTACACCAACTGATGCTGAGTAAAGTGAACAGAACCAAGAGAACATTGTATATAACCACAAGATTATATGAAGATCAATTGTGATAGACTTGGTTTCTTTCAACAATGGGGTGATTCAAGACAATTCCAATGGACTTGGAATGGAAAGAGCCATCTGCATGTAGAGAGAAAACTATGGAGACTGAATGTGAATTAAAGCATAGTATTTTCACTTGTTATTGTTGTTTGCTTTTTTTCCTCATGTTTTCTTTTTTCCCTTTTGATCTGATTTTTCTTGCACAGCATGAAGAATGTGGAAATATGTTTAGAAGAATTGCACATGTTTAATTATACATGCTTTGCTTGCTGTCTAGGGGAGGGGAAAGGGAGGAAGAGAGGAAGGAAAACTGGGAACACGGTTTTAAAAAGGTGAATGTTGAAAACTATCTTTGCATGTTTTTGGAAAATTAAAAGCTATTATAAGAAAAAAACTATCTTTTTTTAAATTAAACAAATAAATAAATGATGGCATATTGACAGAATATTATTGCTCTAGAAAAAAGACAAAAATGAATTCAAAAATATACATGAAAAGGCATACATATGAAAACTGACCCAATGAAAACATGCTGAATAAAACATTAGCAAATATTTACGCATTATTCAAAAAAAGATCCACTGTAACCAAGTTGGATTAATACAAAGTATACAGTTCAATATAAGGTAAATTATAAACACAGTACACTATATCTTTTTAAAATTACATGATTATAGCAAGACAGAAAAAAAAGTGTTTAATAAGATACGACACATTCATGTTTTTTAAAAAGTAAAAAACATAAGAATAAAGAGAATTTTTCTTAATATCTAAAACCAATAATTGGAATTATTTGTGATGGAAAAACACTAAAAGACTTTCCAATAATATCAGTGGTAAACACAGGAAAGTCTACTGTTACTGTTAAAAATGTGATACTATTCTAGAAATGCTAACCATAAAAAATAAGAAAATGAGGAAATAGACACAGGAAGAGGAAAAATTAATTCTATCTGTAGATGAAAATTTATTTAAAAATATCCTCAAGACCCAACAAAAATTTAAGCAAAATATTAAGTAACTTCTACAAAACAGCAAAGCATAAAGTAACTATCACAAAATCATTTCTTTTTCTGGATATTACTAATAAAAAAGAATGAAGAATAAAGACTTCCATTCAAAATAACAACAAAATATAGGAAGTCACAGTCAAAACTTAAATAAGTATGATAATATATAACAAATATATGTATCAATATAAAAAATAATGTAATGTTATGCCAAAGTCTCAAAAGTAGGGAAAGAATAACAGATTTGAATTTGAAAAACAAAAGGTCAAGAATTTTGAAGGCAAAGAAACAGGAAGGAAAGGAGAAGGAACAGGAAAGAATAATGTGGCATTTTTCAGATATCAAATTATACTGCAGAATGATTCTCAAAATTATTTTGTCGAGTCAAAAAATAAAAAGTGGTCAGTATAAAAGACTAGGTAAATAATAATCAAAACCAATTTCTATAATAAATACTTTTTATTTAATAAAAATTGAAGGGGAAAGTGGAAAATACTTTGACAGACATCATGCTTACACCAATATCTTACAACATATACCTCATGAAACTCCAAAAAGAAACATAATAGATGAGATTACATCTTTAAAAAAAAATTGGAGAATGGAAGGCATACAGTTATGATTAGAGGAAGAATTCAACTAAGCAAGGGGCAGAAGACAGCACATAAAATAAATGACAGACAATTTCAAATACATAAAACAGAAAAGGGTTTGCATTGACAAAAATCTATGTGACTAAATAATAAGGATGCTGTAAAATGTTTGAAGCAAATCTCTGATATAAATCTGGTATCTCAACTATATAAGAAGTGATAAAAATATATGAGACTGGGGATTACTTTTCAATGGAAAAGTACACAAAGAGCACAGTTTGCAAAAGAGGAAATACACATTATCAATATATACATATACAATACAATATGATCAACAATCATATGAATCAATGAATCATATGAAAGAATACGAAATAAAAGCAAGTTAAAACAACTCTAAAGTTATCACTTCAAACTCATCAAAATAGCAAAGATCACTAAAGAGGAAAATGGTACATGTAGGAAGACATGGACACAAATTTACTATTGATAGAGCTGTGAATCATTCTCATATTTCTGGGAAACAATTTGGAATTAAACTTTTAAAAAATTACTAAACTGTACATATCTTCTGGGTAGATATTAAAGCACTACTAGGCACATACTACAGAGAAGTCAAAATTTAAAATTTCACATTTACATAAATATTTCCAGTCGCATTTTTCATACTTGCAAAGAACTAGGATGGAAGTAGATGCCCTTCAAGTAGGCAATGACTGAACAACTATAGTATAAGAATTGTATTAGAACATTATTTTAGCACCATGAGAAACAATGGCCATAAAGAATTCAAAGTAATTTCAGAAGACCTGATACAGAGGGAGGTAAGCAAAACCAAAATAAATGATAACCACAATAATTAAAGGAAAGTTAACATTGAAACAATTTCGCATTGTAATCAATGTAACACTCATCCTTGACTTCAGCTTGATAAGAAATAGGCTTCCTATCCATCCACAAAAAAAAAATGAATATAGAAGGCCTATATTTCCAGAAATGTTCAATGTTTTGATTTGCTCTGTTGGTTTTACTTGCGACAAGAAAGAGTTCTTTTTGAAGGAGGAGTCATAAAAAATAAAAAAATAAAAAAAAACAGAAGCTTGAGACATAGGCCATCTACCAGTAACAGAGGCCAATATTAACATTTAGTTCAAAAGCAAGAAATAATGTGGGAAAAATGAACAAATCACAAAAAAAGAAACTGACCATAAAAAGCCACTATGATGATAGGAAAAATCAAGACATAAACCTAGAAAACAATAGAGTCAAAACAGTTCTAAGCAAAGCCTCCAAGAAAAATGTGAACAGAATTTCAAGAAATCTTCGAACAGAAAAAAAAAAAAAAAGTTTCAAGATCAAATAAATGTGATAGAGGAAAAATTAGATGAAAAAAATTGAAAGCAAAGAAGCAAATTGTGAAAAGACAATTAATAGTTTGGTAAAAAGAGGCACACACACAAAAAATTCTGATGAAAATAATCCCTTACAAAATAAGATTGATCTAATGGAAAGAGATACAAAAGTTGGCTGATGAAAAAAACTACTTATAAAGCAGAACTAGCCAAATAGAAAAGGAGATACAAAAGTTCATTGATGAAAATAATTCCTTAAAAATCAGAATTGGGCAAGTGGAATCTAATGACTCTATGAGACATCAAGAAACAATAAAACAAAGTCAAAAGAATGGGGAAAATAGAAGAAATTGTGAAATGTCTTACTGGAAAAACTAAGTGAAGTGGAAAAACGGACGTAATTTTAAAGAGAGATAATTTAAGAATTAGTCCTGAAAGTTATGATCAAAAAAAGAGCTAAACTATAAATATTCATATTTCCAAAAATTATCAAGGAAAACTGTCCAAATATCTTAAGACTACAGGGTAAAATAAAAATTGAAAAGAATCCACCTGAAAGAGAACTCAAAATGAAAACTCCCAAGAATATTATAGCCAAATTCCAAAGCTCCCAAATTAAAGAGAAAATACTTCAAGCAGCAAGAAAAAAAAGATTCAAAATCATGGAGCCATAGTAAGGATCGCATAAAATTTAGCAGCTACAGCCTTACAGGAGCAGAGACCTTAGAATATGAGATTCCGGAAGGCAAAAAAGTTGGGATGACAAACAAGAAAAATCTACCCAGAAAAACTGAATATAATCCTTTAAGAAAAAAATGTCACTTAATGAAATAAAATACTTTCCAACATGCCTGATGAAAAGACCATAGCTGAATAAAAATTTGACTTTCAAATACAAGACTCAAGAGAAACATAAAAAGATAAACGTGAAAGACAAATCATAAGGAACTCAATAAGGTTACTGTTTACCTTTCTATATGGGAAGTTGACTTAAGACCTTAATTATTTTTATTTGGGCACTTAGGAGTCTATACAGAAAGGAGGTGAGAGAGTGACTCAATTGTTTTGGGATAATGCTAAAAAAAAAAAAAAATGAATAGGCAAAAAAGAGAGATGCCCTGGGAGGAGAAAGGGAGAGGAAGAATAGGGAAAGTTATCTCATAAAAAAGAAGCACACAAAGAAGAACTTTTACAATGGGGGAGAATAAGGGAAAATGACAAATGTTTTAACCTCATTCATATACATATTGTTGCAAAAGAAAGAAAGAGGAATACATATACACATACATACATACATACACACACACAGAGATATACATGCATATTCAATTGGTAAAAGAAATCTATCTTATCCAAGAGTAAGTAGGAAAGGGAAGAAATTTAAAAAAGAAGGGAAGATAAAAGAAGGCAATAGTTAGAAGCAAAATATATTTTAGAGGAGGGACAAGATTTTTTTTTAAGGAAGCAGAGGAATAAATAGAAGAAAATAGGATATAGAGAAATATACAGTTAATAATCATAATTGTATGAATGGAATGAACTCACCCATAAAACAGAAGCTGATAGCAGAATGAATTAGAAACCAGAATTCAACAACATATTTTCAACAGACACATACAGATTTAAAAGGGAGGGAGGGAGGGAGGGAGGGAGGAAGGAAGGAAGGAAGGAAGGAAGGAAGGAAGGAAGGAAGGAAGGAAGGAAGGAAGGAAGGAAGGAAGGAAGGAAGGAAGGAAGGAAGGAAGGAAGGAAGGAAGGAAGGAAAAGGTAGCCATAACAATCATGATCTTAGACAATGCAAAAGTAGAATTAATTAAGAGAGACAAGCAGGGAAATCTTGCTAAAGGAAATATATATTATAAAGCTATTATCAGTACTAAACATATATGCATCAAATGGTTTAGTATCCAAATCTTTAAGGGAAAAGTTAAATAACTTATAGGAAGAAGCAGATAGTAAAACCATACGAGGACTTCAACTTTCCCCTCTCAGAACTAGAGAAATACAACCAAAAAATAAATTTAGAGAACCTTAAAGAACCAACTAACACTAGTTGCAACAATTAATAACTTCAGCAGTTTCAGAAGATAAAATAAATCCAAATAAATCATCAGCTTTTCCACATACCAGCAACAAAACCTAGACTGAAGAGCTAGAGAGAGAAATCACATTTAAAATAATCATAGACAACATAAAATATTTGGAAGTCTACCTACAAATAACAACCCAGGAATTACATTAATGTAATTACAAAATAATTTTCATACAAATAAAAATAGATCTAAGCAATTGGAGAAATATTATTTACTCATGGGTAGACAAAGCCTACCCATGATATAATAAAATTATATATACATATATAATATATAACTATGTATAATATAATAAAACATGATGATTTTACTTAGGTTAATTTACTTATTTAGTCCCATATCAATCAAACTACCAAAAAATTATTTTATAGATCTAGAAAGAAATAGCGAAAAAATTCATCTGGAAGAACAAAAAGGCAAGAATATCAAGAGAATTTCAAAACATATTACAAAGTGTTAATCATCAAAACAATCTGGTACTGACTAAAAAAAAAAGAGTGGTGAATCTGTGCAACACATTAAATATCCAATAGATAGTTGTAAATGACCATAGTAACCTAGTACTCAATAAACTCAAGATCTAAGCTTTCGGGATAAAAAAAAACTTAACATTTGTCAAAAATTGCTGAGAAAACTGGAAGGCAATTCTGCAGAAAGTAGGCAAAGACTATATTATATTATATTATATTATATTATATTATATTATATTATATTA